>JAJOOR010008558.1:0-41594 GCA_036250505.1 Solanum acaule | reverse complement strand
ATTAGTCCCATGTGGCTTGCCACGTCACTAAAAAATTGGGGTGTTAACTCTTGAGGGTATTTGTGGTCTCCTGGGATAACTGCGGGGGTATTTTTTATTCCAAAATGTAATGGAGGGTATAAGTGGTCTATTTCGCATAGTTCAGGGGCAATTTTGACCCTTTTCCGTAAAATTAATCAACCCTTCTCATGGATCCAGTATTCTGACTAGAAGGCATATCTGGTCAATCATTACTCTGCCAGTCCTCATGTTGTTCTTTCTCATAAATTTATTCTTCAGTATCATTTTCCAAACTGTCTGGACACCAATGGTTTGCAGAATCTTCATGCCAACTTCCACTCATGTCTTCTGTAGTATTGTTTGTCGTTTCATTGTGTTCAGAAGAAGACATTTGCTCACTTTTGCCATGTTCGATAACTAGTTCATATGGCGCTTCTGATTGTCGCAAGTTTCTTTCCTCATGATCCATGACAACGTCCTGGGGATCTTCTGCCTGAGATGATAAAACTTGCCACTCATAATCCTCAAAAGTACTTCTTATCAAACCATGAGAATGACCATATACTTCATGAGTATCACTTGCCTCACTTCTTGGTGCATCATTATCATGAAAGGGTTCATGATCTTCTCGTACATGCCCTCGAGAACCACTTTTAACAGCTGTACCATTCTCCGTCAAATTCCTAATGTCATTATTCTCTCTTTCAGGTACATTGGAAATAAATTCAAAATTTGATGTCTCTTGCTCAATATCCTCATTTCCTCTGATTTGATTTTGAATGTTCAGCTATTTGATCACCCGAATTTTGCTGGTTTACATCCTCAAATGTAATGCTTTCTGAGTTCCCTTTTACATGAGATCCATCAGTAGTCTCCCTCTCTTCACTATCGAGTTCAGATTGATCATATGATTCATCAATTATCTCTTGTTCGTTATTTGATTGAGACTGTTCACTTCGATGATGATGATAATTCAGGTCATCTGTAGAAGAGGCATTCAGCTGCGCATCTTTTATAGAACTATGAGCATTATCGACCAATCTGGATAAAATTTCATTCTTGTTTCACAAACAATTTTAAGATATAACATATGACTTTTGGGCAGAAGAAATTATTTGCTAGATTTCTGTGTCCACTTAATTACTAAAAAAAGTTACAAAAGAAAAGGATAACCAAGCAGTTTCTAACAAAGATTGATAGACTAAGGCGAGAGCCATTAATTTTGATAAAGCAAAAGAGAGAAATCAAGTGAGTTACTGCATTTGAAGCAGGTAATCCATGCACTGGTTTATCAAAAAGGCGAACATTCCAAAGAAAAATACTTTGCTCTACCTTAAATACGATACATTATGACTTTGTCTTAGTAAGCCCAATTCACTCGCAGCGTCTGTAGTTCTTTCATCACTGGTCATCAATCTCTTGTTCCGCAGAAATCTACCCTTGAGCAATGACTAGGAGAAGGTTTGAAACACTATCAGGAAAAGCCAAATGTTGCACACAAGAAGCTGGAAGCTAACAGGTAAATGAGAAGAAGTAATCCAAATTTCAATGAAAAGTAGATCAATCTTACACTCTACAGAACGCAAACCATCAAACGTCAAATCATATCAAATCCAATCAACTGATCTTGTTATTTATATTCACTCCACTCAAAAAATAAACAATCTTATCAGTCTCGCCAAGTGCGTCTAGTTTTCAATCTGTCTTTCCTTTTTCCTTTCAATTAATTTATCTTTATGAATCCAATAGAAAATCTACAACCATAATGATATATACAAGAACAGACTAAAAGATTAAAAATGTGCATTCCATGAAAAGCTTCTCTACTCAAGTTTTACCTGAATTCGGTTGCGGTAAGTGAAGTTTGATACAGGCTAACATTCCAATAACCCCTGGATTTCTCTTTGTCTTTCCTAACTGCAAAAGAAAAGAGTAATTTAATAGTTTGATCAACATTGCTAGTAGCAAGAAGAAGATACAAGCCAGGAAAAAAATGATTTTGGCTATGAGGTAAAAGGGTCTGTTCAAGAGGACAAGGGTTAAATAAAGCGTAGCAACCATCACTCCACAACCTAGAAAGTATACCTCTTTACATTAATCAGCCCTAATCAACCCATTTATACTTATTTAGTAATTAATGCTCAGGGTAATACAACTACGAGCTAAAATCAACAAAAATCGTATCAACAACACAAGAATATCAAAACCCTAAAGCTAAAATTTAGACTTTCAAAGATAGAATTTTTTACCCGATAAACCCTATTCCAACAAAATCCTTTCAACAAGAAATTGTGAAATATGTGAGAAAGTTTGACGAAAATCTTGTTCTTCAGACTTAGCTTGGAGAGAAAATTGTCTTCTTCAAATTGACAGAAAGTTTTTCTAATATGGGGGAAAAGAAAGTCTTACTGTAACAACGCTTGGAACGTATGTTCTTCAGCTGGAGCGTATTGTTCTAATGTTTTAATGTTTTATTTTATTTTTCCCAGTAAAAATTGGGGGGAGAGTTAAAAATGTTGGAGGGAATATATATTTTAGTGAAAACTTTAAGGCCACATTTGTAATGTGTTGTATTTACAATTATAAAAATAGAACACTTTAAAAGTATAGCCATATATGTAAATAGTTGTTGCCAATTATATCATACTGTAACAATGCTTATAAAGTGTTGCTTATACCATTAAAGAGTACACTTTACAAGTGTTGCCAATATTATCGTAGCTAAAAGTTAAAAACTTGGGCTACGCTTTAAAAGCGTCCCCAAAAATATTTTAGACAAGTGTTCTCCAGATTTAGTGTGGCCATAGGCCTAAAATGTTGTAGTGACAAGAACATTAAAGCTTCAACTTTTAGAACGAATTTAAAGCTGAAATTAACATGATTGGCGTGTGGGTGAACAAACCCAACAATATGGAAGCCTACATACCTTAATGAATCATCTTCTTGAAGAACTTGAAGGAAAAACTGGAGTGAAGAACCCTATCCTTAGCTTTTCTTGATTTTTCTTGAGCGTAGAATCTTTGGAGTGAATGAGAGAGTTTTGATTTGAGAAAACTGATTTTCTATTCGTTTAGGGCAATTTAGATGACATCCTAAGGGTTTCTAGGACTAAAATACCCTTAAAGAAATAAATAAAATGAGTTGGGAGTCGGAAAGAACTTTCACCAGGCAGTGAGGTCCGTGTTGCCTCCGTGTCGCGGAGCAGCAGCCAGGTTTGCGCGACGTTAGTAAATCCGTCATAACTTTTTACTCAGAGCTCGAAATTTAGCAAACTCGCTAGCGTTCGAAAGAGGACTCGAAGGTATTTAATTTTATATCTTGTAGCTCACCTAAATCATCCTGTACTAGTAGTTATGGTCATTTGAATTTGACCCAAAACTTAAGAAATACTAGGAATGACTTGAATGCATTTCTCTTAGGTTCTTCTTGGAACTTAAGGTGCAACATCTAGTGACCTCAACACTCAAGAAATTTTTAATTTCTTGCAAAAATCTCTCTCACTATGAAGAACGGTTTGAGTCTTAGCTCAAAAAATTTCTGGGGTGTTACAATATCTCCACCTTAAGATCATTCGTCCTCGAATGACGACTGGACTGGGTATGGAAATGAGTTACTCTTACTAAGGTCTGCGTCTAATGGTCTCTTCTTACTATATTCAAGCTTAACCCATATCCTTAAGTTCAGATTCTATACTTCTCTTTAGGGAATCTCATCCCAAAACTATTACTCTTTACCACCACATCGGGATCATATCAAGAACCACCTAATGTTTAACAACACCACATTCAAGCTTAGTACTCTTAACAACTCTATTTTTTTAAAAAGGACCTCTAAAAAGATATCCCCCAAGCTCTTTGTAACTCATTACCATCTTACTCTCAAACACTTCACTTGATTTCTCATCTCGCCATTTCCCCCTTTGATCTAAAGCCAATAATTGAAATCTATGAACCTATTCCACATTAATAACTCAATTATGCTATATAGGCACACATGGAAAATTATAACTTAATTGGAACCTCATCGGGTAACATAGCATCTTGGTACACATCATAATACTCTTGTTACTCTTGTGACTCAACAACACTTCACTATCCTTATGTAAAGGTTAGGATCTCTCACTTGTACCATTCATCTTTCATTGCAGCTAACATCTCAATTCCTCACCTACTCTATGTCAAGCCTACCAGATCAAATCCCAAGACTGACATCATCACCCTCATGTTGTCATTCTTTAGATCATGACACTCATCCCAAATTCAAGCTTAATGTTTCTTACTAAGCCCGAAGATCAATATGATTGCTCACCTACTATACAAACTCACCACTACTATGCACAACTTTTAGAAACACTCGTCCACTAGGACCTTATGACAAGTATTTAATCCTTACCTCTTAGTCTTCATACTTACAATTACTATCACCTTCGACTTTGCAACATAATTACTATTCACTCATTCACTCATTCACTATATATCAATGCCTAATTAGTTCTATTACACTTTGAATATTATGGGCTCTCCCTCAAAATCATAAGCCTAACTTATATCTATAACCTCATGAATACTCATTCTCTTCTATTCACCACTTACACTTAGTCATTTCCTAAAGAATGACACTTCATCACCAACTCCTTTCTAGCTACAACACACTCTACCTCCTATGATGGAATTTTTTACAACTCATCACTTCTTAGTCTACCCATAAGGGAAAACTCCTCATTAATAACTTACTAGGTACATGACTACAGTAACATAGCTTGTCAAAACACCATCTCCCTTAGATTACTAAACCTCTACATACTTTCCTCTAACTCTGGGCTCTTTCACTACTACTGCTCATGATGTCATAATTCATGTTACCCTTTAGGGTGAAAATACTACCCAAGCTCTAAACATACTTCCTGATAAGGATCTCAGCTGAAACAAGGCTTAAGGAAAAGAGTACAACTCACTTTTAGCTCAAACGCGCGATTCAAATGAATATGGGTGCATTACTCTAAAACTTTACACTTAACTTACTCTTGGACTTCTCTTAAGCCCCTCTAGAGTCTCATGACATCGTCAAAACTCTTGCTAAGAATAACTCATCGACAAAGAACTGACTCTGCTTTTTAATCACCTCTAGTGTGATGGGTAGTCGAAGGAATAGGAGAATACACGAGTTAGAATAAGTCTCTATGACATAGCTCTATTGCATGATTAAGAGTATGAAAGAAGGGAAACTTTTCTCAAATGTCAGTAGTCCCTCATTTATAGAAGTGTGGCCCTCACAACCATAAATAAGATCCTATTGACATGGCTTCATAGACACCCTAGGACACTTAAACTCTATTCTCTAATACCAATTTTGTCACGACCCGAGCCTACTCCCTATATGTGGCCGGCACTTGAGAACCATTGGTGGTCCCTAAGCAAACCCTCATCCTGGCTGACTACAAGCGGAAAACTGATTCAATCATACGAAAGCTTAAAAATTGAATAAAATTCAATAAACCCAAATACTAAGCTTTAACTCAAAAGAAAACTCCGAATAAAACAAATTATTCAACTCGCCATAATATAGGCAACTTAAGTCTTTAAAACATTTAATAAAACAAATGATACAGACTTCTCAACTAGACTGACTATCTATGAAGCCTCTAACTGATAAAGATGGAATTCGGGACAAGACCCACGACCTCCTAACAACTAATATCACTGAAAGGTAATTGAAATCCTCCGAAAGCAAGGAGGCTCACCATAGCTAACTCGAACTCTCGGATGTATCAACGAAGCTCCTGCTGATGATCCTGAATACATGTGTCCGCATCATGAAAGTATGCAGGCCAAATGGCTCAGTACGTGGAATGTACGAGCATGTAAGAGCAATTCTTAAACATAAACATAAGCTTGAAACTTGATACAAGGAATACACAAGGATACTCAAAACTACTAAAACTTACTCAACTCACAAGTACTCAAGGATTAGATACTCAACTCAAAGATATGCTATTCGACTCTTGGTACTCAACTATGGATACTCAACTCAATATGACTGAACACATTTCAATATAAAGCAATTTAAAATACGTGCAATATAAAGAAACAAATTGTTTAAAAACATGCTAAAAACTCTGTGTATATACAAGGATACAACATAAATCTGAAATGTATGTAGAAATAAAATAAACTGATGTATATAAAAATAAAATAACTTCTGTGGGAGTTTCTCTAACCGACACCCATCACATAAGAGCTATAGTGATGATACAACTATCTACCTCACGCTGCCAGCGCATCCTATATTCGGCCAAAGGTATAGGACCTAAACTGCTTAGTGGATCCACTAGTCTACTGTGAAAAGGGTTCATCTAAAAAGTATGACCCTTTTCTATCCATGGTGGCTACATGGTTTATAGGGGGCTGTGAGGTGTCTGAACTCTCCCCAATATCGGTGCTCAATACTACTCCCAAAATATACTAGCTCTCTATGTTTAAAAATATACTTCTTCTCTGATTTGAGGTTAGTGCTAAAAAACTTAGCTCAAAGGCTATCTTGGAAATCTCAGTTTCCTCTCTTGCTTCGTTTAGAAAGCGATTACTCTTTTCTGAATACTAGCCCGAAGACTCATTGGAAATCTCAGTTTCTGTTCTTATCTAAATGTGAAAACAATTTAAACTCTTTTGGGAATTGGTAGTCCCCATATACTTTTGAAGAAATGAACTTCAACTTTACTCTTTACTGAACTCAAAACTTAAGTCTTAAACCAAAGTTAAAACGTTTGTAGAAGTCTTCTTAAAATATGGTTCATGCCGAATTATGGATTTGAACGACTCAATGCAAGGTTTTCAATAACCATAGATAGAACTCAAATATTTGAAACTCAAGAACTTAGATGATACTATCTTTTCAAGAATGCTCAACTCAGAGTTCATGCGGAATTATGAGCATGAGCATGAACTACTCAACTCAATGACTCAAAGATACTTCTCATCTTATGACTGTTCGACTGATAATGTTCATGCGGAATTATGAGCATGAAATATTCTACTCAAGGACTCAAAGATACTTCTCAAAAGAGATTAGGAACTCAACACTTAAAGGCTTAGAACTTGAAGATACCACTTCTCTGAAGGATACTCAACTTACGAAGTTCATGCAAAATTATGGGCATGAAACAACTCGACTCGATGGTCTACATAACTATATGGAACTCATGTATACAACTCTTCTTATTCTTTGACCTACTTCCTCAAAACTTAGTTCAATTCGATAGTTGATCTCAAAGGATTCACAATTGATCTCAAAGCCTTTCTTGAACTCTACTCTTAACTCTCCCTTGAATGTTAATTATGATTTCAAGAGTTATAGTTCATGATAAGAAAGATATCATGATGTCAAGGTTGACTCATGAATATATTATTCTCACTCTCATACTCACTTGCTCGAGTCTTGAAACAAGTTATTAGAATTTGTAGAAGACTTCTCATAAAGGACTTTCTTAGAATGTTCGAAAGAATTTTCAAAAACAGATCTCTTAACTATACCTTGAATGTGATTTATGAATTCAAGGTTGTGATTTCTGATAGGAAAGGTCTCATGATGTTTAGGAATGATCTTAGATAGCTAATCATGAGAAAAGACTAAAAACCAATATTTGAGAGTGGGTCCGCGACGCGGAGAGGCTTTTAAAATTTGGTTTCGAAAATATCTTTTGAGACAGAACACTCCGTGTCAGCTCCGCGACGCGAAACAGAAATCCCCAAATTTGGGAACCTGCCCCGCGACGCGCAACCAACATCAAATTTTGACCGACGAAATTTCTTCTTCGTTTTCTAACCCCAATTCACCTAAATTCTATTCTTTTTCTCAATCTCTCTTTAGATTTAGATACCTAGCACATGTACACTCGAATCTAACTCTAACCCCTCTATAAATCAACACATTAACCTCAAGAACTCTTCAATTTCAGCCCAATTCAAGAAAGAAAGCAAATTCATGAATACATAACAAGAACATCAAAGCTTAAACTTTTAGAACGAATTTAAAGCTGAAATTAACATGATTGGTGTGTGGGTGAACAAACCCAACACTATGGAAGCTTACATACCCGAATGAATCATCTTCTTGAAGAACTTGAAGGAAAATCTGGAAAGAAGAACCCTAGCCTTAGCTTTCCTTGATTTTTCTTGAATGTAGAATCTTTGGAGTGAATGATAGGGTTTTGATTTTTGAAAACTGATTTTATATTCGTTTAGGGCAATTTAGATGACCTCCTAAGGGTTTTTAGGACTGAAATACCCTTAAAGAAATAAATAAGACGAGCTGGGAGTCGGAAAGATCTTTCACCAGGCAGTGAGGTCCGTGTTGGCTTCGCGTCGCGGAGCTGCTGCCAGGTTTGCGCGACGTTAGTAAATCCATCATAACTTTTTACTCAGAGCTCGGAATTTAGCAAACTCGCTGGCGTTCGAAAGAGGACTCGAAGGGCTTTAATTTTATATCTTGAAACTCACCTAAATCATCCTGTACTAGGAGTTATGGTCGTTTAAATTTGACCCAAAACTTATGAAATACTAGGAATGACTTGAATGCTTTTCTCTTAGATTCTTCCTGGAACTCAAGGTGCAACATCTAGTGACCTTAACACTCAAGAAATTTTAAATTCCTTGCAAAAATCTCACTCACTATGAAGTACGGTTTGAGTCTTAGCTCAAAAATTTTCTGGGGTGTTACATATGTATGAAATAAAGATAACTCAATTTTGAAAATTAATCTATAGCATAAAATATGGATACATGTTTTAGAAAATTATTTTATAAACACGGTTACAATTGATGGTGTTTTATTTTATCATACAACAAGAAATTAACTACATAGGGTATACCATTCCATCTCTATGATGTTCCTCTGAATTAAAAATGCAATATAATTTTTGATATGCCTATATCGTATTTTAAAAATATAATTTTATAGTTAAAAGAAATAAGATATATTGTATACACAGTCATTTTTCTCTTCACAATCTTTTCTTTTTTTACTCACTTTCGTCCCCTAGTTAATTACTAGGGATGATTGCATATTTTGAGTTGAAAGTATTTAAAATTAATTTGACGGGTTAATTTCTATTTAATTGTTCTTAAAATTTTGAATGAACATAGATGATATAGTTTTGTTTTATGAAAGGTAAATATGTTATGTACAACATAATATGTTAATAAAATTCAAAACTATATCATAATATGTGAATACATAGTGCAAATAACTATTAGTAAATATGCTTACAAAATCTTATATCTTATTTGAATGTGTAGCAAAAAAGTGATGGAGGAGCTACTATAGAGGAAGAATTGCTCAACCTCCATTGTAATCCCCAAGTACGAAACTTGAGGTAGTTGCTCTAGGTAGCATTATATTATGAAAATGTAATTACAAAGTTAAACAAATTAAAATATTTGACACACTATTATTTTTCTCTTCACTAGTTATTTTTTGTACCTACTTCTAGTCTCCCGGTTAATTAGATGAGATGATTGTGTATTTTTGAGGTGAAAGAGTGTCTAAAATATATGATTAGTTAATTTTTATTTTATTGTATTACATTTTTTAGTATACAAATTATCACGTTATATGAGTTTATATTTATGTGTTGAATAAGATAATTTAAAATTGAAGATCAAAACTAATTCTGACTTGGGAATAAATAGTGTGAAAATAATTATCACGAATTGTACTAACAAATTTTTGTGTTTTTTTTATGTAGCAAAAAAATGATGATGGTACTAATGTAGATGAAAGACCATTGCATATCCATAGTGTTCTCCCGAATTTAGAACCTCAGGTACTTATTTATATACCTATATTTGTTATAGAATACTAAGTTATAAAAATAAACATACAGAGCGAAGAAAATTATGAAAGGTTGTACATACTACTATTTTTCTATTCGCTATCTATATATGCTATTCACTTTTCCTCTACTGAGTAACAACTGGAGATTATAGTATATTTAAAGTAAATGAATTTACAAATTATTTGCCTGATAGATTTATATTTTAGTCATTATGAACATTATTGTAGATAAATGATTTGTCTTTGTATATAAAAAAATAAATTTTCTTTCTGCATGATATTTTAATAATGTTATTCGAAACTGTATCAAAATTTGGTAATACAAAATGAAAGTACTTGTCAATAAATGTGCTTACATTTTTTATGTCTTGTTTCACATATATCAAGAAAATTATGAAAGAGTTATTATATATGAAAAAACTTTGTGACGTGAATATGTTTTCTAAAATTTTAAACTTGAGGTTGTTTTTCTTATATCTATGTTTAATCATAGAGAATTGTATTCTAAAAATGTTATTCACCGAGTTAAGAAATTAAGAAGTTTGTACACATTATCATTTTTCTCAACACTTTCGGTTCTCTTTACCACTTAATTAATTAGTGAAGATGGTTGTATTGTTTTTAGGTAAACGAGTTCACAAATAATTTGACTGGTAAATTTTGAATTGAACAATTTCTTAAATTTGTTTAGAACACAAATGATTGATCTTTGTTATATGAATGTTTACATTCTGTTGTATAAGAGTTTTCATAATGAAACTCAAAATTATATAATAACTTTGAATACTTAGTGAAATATTTGTCGGTAAATATGCTTACTATTTTTGATGTCTTATTTCACTATGTAGCAAGGAACTTATGGAGATGTTCCTACAAAAGAACATCAATGCAGCACCATTATGTTCCCAAAATGTGAAACTTGAGGTAGTTCTTTATATATCTATGTTTGGTAAATGAACATTCAATTCTTAAAATATAATTTACAAAGTTATGAATATTGAGAAAGTTAGCACACACTATAATTTTTTTTTCTTTACTATATGATTTTTTTATTCAGCTTTCCTCCCTAATTAATTAGTGGAGATGATTTTACTTTGGGAAGGAAGGATTCTAAAATAATTTTGCAGGCTAATTTTATATTTAGTTATTTTTTAGATATTATAAAACAATATCTTACTAATTTTGGTCTCTTCTTTCCATGTGTAGGTAGGTAATTTAAGAGGAATGTTGATGAAATGTCCGTGAATTATGAATATGACATTTTGGAACTGTTTATGTCATGTCATATTTGGTAATACACTTGATGAAATGACTGTGAATTATGAATATTATTGAGATTCTCCTACATTGTAATTTTACCAAATACAGTCAGTTGTTGAATTCCTTTTCCAAAGATGAAAACAAATTTGATAATTTTCACTTCCTTTTGTGTAATCCATTTAGTTTTTCAAGTAGTAGTATATGGTTCAAGTTCATGAGTTCATATATTTGATTGTGTTTTTATTAGTATGTGTGATCTCGTCTTGTTATGTGGGCACCAATTGAAAATTTAAAATGTCACTCGCTTTTATATGACAATAAAAATGCATGCATTACATGTTAATTATTATAAAATTTGTAACACTACATTATTAACATATTAATAATGTATATTAGAGTATATGGTTTAACTGATCGATAATACAATTAGCTCGTATAAAATCATATTTTCATTTATTACTAGCTTATTTTGGCACTAATAATTTTATATCATATTACAAACACATTATTTATTTGTCACAACTCAAAATAAGACGCGATGACACTCATCCTATCCCACCAAGACAAGTCAGCCTAATACCTAATCATTATGATAAAATGCAGAAATAAACTATAACAAAAACAATTAATATCAATTTATAATGCGGATTACAAGTCTACTTAACTAAATCCCCAAAACCTAGTTGTCACGTGCACAAACCTCTAATGTATTACACTAGAATTGAAAGAAAAGATAACTCTCAAATGATGTTGTCTTTAAAATAGAACAAGATCATAAATAGGAGTAAAAAAGTCTACTGAGATGATAAACAATTGCCTCACAAATCTCCAAAAATAGGCTAGTAAGCTACAAAAATGTACAAGCAAGGGGTGATTACCAAACCACACGGTACTCAATATGCAAACTCCTAAACACAAAGCTAAGAGTATATAATACATGTACTTCTACCACTCCAACTGAACTTCCACAACTACAACATGTAAAAACCAGCCCAATCTAACAGTGCATAATTTAAATATCTCATAGCTCAATAACAACTCTCCAACAATTACAGATCAATAGTACATCAAATCAAGTCATCAATCACTAGTTCTACAGAAAGACACTCACAAGTTCACAAATGATATATATATATATATGTAGTGCAATGAAATGTAATGAAACGTGTAGTGATGAATGTCTTACCTAATGATACACACATGTTGTCTCTCAATTCGGGGCCCATGGGGGACATATCTGCCCATGCATCCATTGAGACATGTGAGACGACACTTGATAATAGAATTCGCCTCGGCGTACGACATGTCCCTCAAATTATAATTGTCACGATCTAATTTTCCAGGTCATGATGGCACCTACTATATCCCACCAGTAGGTAAGCCTAACCCTTAGCCTGGACCTTTAAGCAACGAGCTACCAAGAGGAAGGCAACAATTAAAAGCATAAAGCTTATATCAAGCGAAGAAAGAATAATCAACGAAAAACAATATAGAAACCATCCAAAGACCTCACACCAGTCAGTAGTTGAGCATTTAATCCAACATAAGATTACAAGACTTCTACAAATACAAGATAAGCACATGATGTCTTTGAATACAACATAAAGATTAAGCCTAGCCAAAATAAAAGGAAACTCACAACTCTAGACGCTAGGAGCTCACCCAAGTCTCCAAAAACACTAAGTTGCTCCGTACGACTCCAATCAACGGTTATAGCTCAAACTGAGATCTGTAGGGGGAAAAAATGTAGTATGAGTAAAAATACGGTATATAGTAGGCAACACCCGACTATGCTAAAAGATAACACAAACATAAATAACATGTAATAGGGAAAGCATAACATAAGTAACTAAACAAAAAATACTAAAATAGGCAGGAAATGGAGAATAGAAACAAGAAACTTATTTTTTAGTTTCTTCTATTTTCTGAAATTTTTATTTAATTATATTATTATGTTGATTCCTAAAATATATGAAAAGAAAAAAAATTAACAATTCTTAAAATAAATGATAAGAGGTATTAGTAAAATTAATTTAGACTTCTAAAATATATGGAAAGAAGAATTAGTAAAAAACTCCTAAAATAAAATACATGCGAAGGGGAGGTGGGGAACTAATGTTTAGGTGAGGGTAATTTTATTTTATTTTACTCTTAAAATAAGGATGCTAATAAATCTTGGAACCTAACGTACATTTGTAGGATCCAAGTTATTCCTTCTTGAAGTTAAAACTGAATAAAATATTTAAAGACTTCAAGTTAAAATCTACCTTATCTTGCCATATTTAGAATCTTTGAGTTTTTAAGTCCCAAATATTAGAATAATAATTATTTGAGAAAAAATCTATAATTAAATTGGTGGCGGTGTGCCCGACAAGTCAGTAGTGCAATGTCAAGGCAACAATTGAAGGTCCCGATAGCAATCTATCGTGGTGGACCTCCACTTCAAAAAGATTAGTTGATATCGTGTGGATCAATGACCCATATATCATATATTAAACTGATAAGAAATAGATATTACACTTGATCTTAGCGAAAAAGGTCTAGAAAGGTATGTTTTTCTATGTGTTTTGCAACCTCTTTTACATGTAATTTCTTACACAAAGTGTCTCTTTACATTTTCAATTATTGTTACAAATAGTTTATAAATGGCATTTTACTACAACACTTCCTATATCGATCGAGGTTCAACATCATGACAACAAAAATATTTTGTAGATTCATAGAATTTTTACAAGAGAACCTTATTAATTACATATCAAATGAAATTATATAAAGGCGGAATGACCTGGGAGACCCTTGTACTTGACTCTGTTTGTCACATGGATCCTTCTACTCATGATTTTGCTAATTGAACACTTAAAGTTATTAAAACACACTATTTTAAACCCCTTTGATCTTGTGTGTCTCCCAATCGCGCTGATGTGGATAACACCTCACTATCCACATCAAATATATATTGCCATATCATATTTTTTATTAAAAATAATATTTTTTTAAAAGAAATCTCAAACTACTATAATAGCCAAAATCCTTTCTTTCTTGATTTCTTTCCATTTTTTCTTCTTTTCCCATATTTTTCATCTATTTTGCTACTTATCATTCAAGTTTTTCTTTCCTAGTAATTTTTTTACGTTGAAGAGGAATTAGAGATAAGTAAAGTTTTGTTACTTTTTTTTCTTATAAATTTTGTTGTTTTAATGGTGGTGAGAAATAAAGTGACTAAAATGGAGGATGAGAGAAATAAGAGAAGAAGACCAAAAATGGGTTATTCTAGAAAACACTTCAAAAATGCTCTCAATAAAATTGTCTTACATTTAGAAAGAATCAAACATATGTTTTTCAAAAACACATCTAAAATTCGTATCTATTTCACAATTTAGAACCTTTTTTTCCCTCCTCTCTTTTACCCAAATCTAAATAAATATATTTTCCCAATCATTATATAACTCTCAAATGATAGGTAGCATATGAGAAGAGAAAGAGGAAGAATTGTGTGTAAGAGTATTGGAAGAGATTGAAGAAGATGTGTATGTGGTGATGGTGTGGGTTGGGTGAAATTATGAGGAGGAAGAAGAAGAAACGTACAACATATTGAGAATGAGGTTTTTAAAAAAAATTGTTATATTTTTCTTTTAATTCTTATTTTTAATAGTTAAATAATTGTATTCACTTGCTTTTAAACACGTGTAACCACTCTCTTGATCTGATTCAGCAAAAAATATACCACATAAGTATAGTCAACAGTCAACGAGGTTTAAAATAGTGTGTTTTAATAACTTTAAGTGTTCAGTTGGTAAAGTCGTGAGTAGAAGGGTCCAGGTGACAAATAGAGCCAAGTACAATGGTCTTCCAGGTCATTCTGCCTTATATAAATTTAGCTCTATAATTGGTGGGGTGTGCCAGTCAAAAGCAAAGTGCAACACCAAGACACTTGAAGGTCTCGATAGCAAGCTACCGGGATGGACCTACCCCCTCATATAATAGATTTAATTCGTATGGGTCAATTACACACATTTAAAATATTAAACTGATAAGAACATATACTGCACTTGATCTTAGCCACAAAAGGTCGAGAAAGGTATACTTTACTAAGTTTTCCAATTAGTGTAATACTTGAAGAGCTCTGCATTTCTCTCTGAAAGAGAGAGAAAAATGCTTAAAATATGTTTTTGGTATAATAATTATTGTACTTCGTGTTCCTTTATCTGAACATGCTAATTGCTTCTCTGTTTTAAGTTGTACACTAATTTCTTTCTTTCGTTGTTCGAGTACATAAATGAGTCTAGTTCGATATTTACAAGCAAAAGAATACTACCAGTTTATAATATGAAAACACAAAAGAGATCAAGCGACTCCATAACACATAAGTAAATACTCTAAACTACTTAATTTTGGGAACATCAAACTTTCTGTATAAGTGAATCCTTGCTGAACGACATCAGATTTATGCCATAATCCAAGTGGTTCTTTGGATGTCTTAAAGACAGAAGAACAACAATGCAAATGTCTACAAAACAATATCACTTCTCCATCCAAAAACATGTAGAAGCTATCCTCCGCACTTGAAGGAGATGCTACAGGAACTACATTGTTTAGATTAGTTCCTCTTTTGTATGGATAAACCTGATTATTACTATTAAACAAAATCCTTCCATTATTAAGCAAATAAAAAAAAAAAACTACACTTGATCTTAGCCAAAAGGCCGAGAAAGGTATGATTTAGCTTCACATTCCCTCTTTTTTGATTGAAAAAGCTTGCACACTTCATAGTGATAGCAATGTGGTTCGGAACAACTTTGGTTGCACCCTAGCAAAAGGTATTCGGAAAACTAGTCGAGATAGTAAAATATTTAGAGAGATACAAAATATTAGAAAGAACACTAGCAAATAAATTTTGTATTTGTATTTTCTCACATTATTATTTAAATATATTTGTTCCAAAACTATATGGGAAGAAAAATATTAATGAGTCCTAAAATATATGGTAAGAGGTATTAGTAGAATTAATGTAGACTCCTATAATATATGGAAAGAAGAATTAGAAAAAAAATAATTAAAAAATATGATCTTCTGCTCTTTATAGAGTTACTAGTTTTTGGACATGTGCTTTGCACGTGTGATGAGTCCACGATTTGGACTCATTTAGGGTTTTATTTAAATAGATTTAGTGTCCTCAAATGCATATTTTTTGCCAATAACTGATGTAAATCCTTGAATTTCAGGTATTTGGATTGAGGAACAAAGCATGGACACTATTGAGCAAAAAGGAACAAGGCAGCTAAAAGAACGAAGAAAAGACGGCATGAGGATCGCCTAACCCATTGGGTGAGTTGTCGAACGGGCATGGTCTCGCCTAATATTCTAGTGTGCCGAGCCCTAAAGGAGAAAATCAATTCGGTAATAGAAAGGAGCAATCGACGAGTGGCCGAAAGGTTCCGCGTTGCAGTGTCACATCTCCCAAAGTACAAAACCTGAAGATGCTGAAGGCCAAAGGATAAAGGTGGTGGAATTGACCAAAGGTTGGATCACCGAGTAGATCGGCGATCCCGACTAATTGCGCCGAATGGTCCTTCGCAGCACATTTATGGGCGACTATAAATAAGTTTTTAAATTCTTAGTTTAGTATCCATTTTAGAATTTGTCATTGTTATTATTCAATTTTCAAGTTTAGAGCTTAGAACTGAGTTTTTGGAGAAAATATTTCCTTATTTTGAAGATTTCCATTTTCTAAGAAATTGGAAGTGGGTGTTGAAGATTCTTCATCTTATACCTTTGTAAAGATTATATCAATCCTACCCAGTTGATGGAAACACAACTTGGTAACGATTTTTACCTTTTTATGATTCTACCTAAAACCCCAATTTTTGGGGTGTGATTATGTGAATACGGGCTGATTTAGCTGTTGGGTATTGTTAATTGATAGGGTAAATTTTGTTTAAAAGTGATTTCATTCATTAATTGTGGTTGAAATTAATGGGTTGTAGTTGCAAATACAGTCCTAACTTCGTGTTTTTGGCTTGCTCGAGAGAGAAGTTTTAAAACCAAGATTTCTGAATCGATGGTCTGTGGATATTGGGTTGTCATGGGTTCAACTCGAGATAGTGCACCCTAAACCCTTTTCCACACATTCAACTCAAGAGAGTGAATGGACTAAAGCGAAGGCTGTTCTTAATTACTGCTTATTGGTGTTCGAGAGAAACCAATTTGATTCGGGGTAAATTATTCGAGAGAAAGTTTATCCCCACTAGAGTCTAGCTTAGTCACTAATTTACAGTTATTCACTATTAATTGCAATTACCCAAATGTGTACCTTAGCCCATAATCCAATCACATCCCAAGAACCCGTCTCCATGTTTGATATTTTTCGTATTATTTGTTGTTGTAGCTAATAGTTGAAACCAAATCCCCTTGATATTTGACACTTGTGTCACCCCTAACTTGAACCATGCCTTTGTTCGTAAATATTTTTAGCTATGATTGACTTGATCATATTCTTACTTGCCTATTGATTCTCATCTACATACCACTCCCTTGGGACTCCACCCCAACTCACTTAGTTGAGTTATATTACTATTTAACGATCGTTGACACTTAGTATTGGATGAAGTGTCGTTGATAGCGTTATTCTTTATCAAAATGGCGTCGCTGCTGGGGAGTGGTGTTAGTTGTGAATTTTTAGTTAAGTTGGATTTTGTTCTTGTTAATTATATTGATACTTACTTAATTTTAGTTTTGTTTTGCTTGTTTGTGTGTTAAAATAGGAAGTATGAGTGTGAATGGCAGCCAAGTAGGCCATCAAGATGACATCGGAAACCTCAACGATGTCAACAAGCCTAATGTTAATGACCCACATCTTATGGGTGGTATTGGTGCCATTCGCTTGCCTTCGGCCGAAGGGAATGCGGTGTTCCACATCACGAGTACTATGTTGCAACTCTTGCAATTAAAGGGGCTCTTTAGTGGTTTAGCTCATGAGGATCCCCATGAGCATATTACAAACTTCATGGATGTATGTGGACCATTCTTCTTCAAGAACATCTCCCAAGAGTCGGTCCGGTTGAGGTTATTCCCGTTCTCTTTAATGCGAGAGGCATGTAAGTGGCTGGCTGAATTACCACGTGAATCAATCACTTATTGGAAGGAGTTGGTCACCGCATTTCAAGTGAGATGTTTCCCTTCATCGAAGAGGATGACTCTTTGGGATATCATTAAGAGCTTCAAGCATCTAGAAGGAGAGGCAATTCATGAAACTTGGCTGCGATTCAAGAAGTTGGTGCTTTAATTCCCAACCCATGGCTTTCCTGATAACGTGTGGCTGCAGTATTTTTACCAGAGTCTTGAATCGATAAATAAGGGTGTTGCTGACTAACTTTCTCCGGGAGGTTTGATGCAGCAACCTTATGTGATAGTAGCTCAACTCTTGGATGGTATGACTACCATAAATAGGGCGTGGTATACTCGTGAAGACCAGATCTCCCCTCTCACGTTTAAACTAACCAAAGTTTTATTTTCTTTCTTTTTAAGTTTGCAATAATGGTGTGTTGAATGTGTAGGTCAAAGTGTGTGAAAAGTGCAAGTTGGCGAGCAAAAGGTCCAGTCGGCTCATCGCCGAAGAGGTCGGCGATCCCGACCTAGACTGCCGTTGGACTCAAGTCAATTTTAAATGAGAGTCTGTAAAACTCGGCGAGCCTAGGAAATTAATGGCGATTCGCCAACCAGGTCGGCGATCGCAATCTAATCCGCCGTTTGGACCCTCACATCAATTGAAAGTCCTTTAAAATTGGGCGAGGTAAGTGACCACTCGGCGTGTTGCCTAGTGGGTCAGTGAGCACGACTAATGTCACTGAATGGGCGAGAACTGGATGGTTTTTAAAACGCCAAAGGTTTAAACTTCCAACTCTTTCACTTTCCCTCACTTTCGAACTTCACAAATTCACACCCGCACTTTAGTTTCTATATTTTTACATTTTTAAAGTGTTTTAGTCATTGATTTGTGCTCGGATTTGGATTACATTGCCGCCTAGCATTTCAATCTTATCTTAATCGGCATCAAAGGTTGGTTTTCCGAATCCCGAGTTTATTTTTTGCAATTTTGTACTCTTATGCAAATGATCTCATATTGTTGTTGTGTCCTGGGCCTCTCTAATAGTGCTAGTATGTTTGTGTGTTTTCTTTAATTCGAATATCTTGTCCGTATTGTTTATAATGTTGAATTGCCATAGTTTTGTGCCTTAAAATGAATTAAATCTTGTGGGGTTGTGATTTCATGTTATTGGGTCTAGTTGGGTGAAGTCTAAGTAACCCATAGTTGTGCCAAATGACGTAATTTTCCCATTGATAGAGCTGGTGACGTTATTCTTAAGGGCAAAAGTCGTCAAATGGCCAAATTTGGCAAAACCGGGAGAAGTCTGAGTACCCCGGGGTAATGGGTGTAATGGGACTAAGCCTAATTTGAGTAGTGCATGATTTTATTTTGTTTTCAGGGTTTGCGGGGTCAAATTCGAGAAGTTGGGTTGAAAGTAGGCACGTTGGGTCATTTGGCGAGCTGGGTCGATCTCTCCTATTCACTTGGCGGTTCTCCAAAGGTCCCCATCTCACCTTGAATTTCATGCTAAATGAGTAGTTTGACTCTATAACTTTTGGCGAGCAGCTTGAGGTCGCCGAAGGGACTCGACGAAAGTTCTTGATCGCCCTTTGTCTGCACCCTTGTAGCTTAAATTGTACTGTAACTTTCTGTAGGCTAATCCTTGCTCGCCGGTGGATGTCGACGATCCGCTGAAAGGTTTTCCCATCGCCGACTTGTCAAATTTTTCAGAGAATTTTGAGCTAATCCTTTTGACAAGCCTGATCTAACTCGCCAAAGTGATTCGGTGACTCACCGACTTGTTCGGCTAGTCTGTCTGCAATTATTCTGCTGTGCTTTTCATTGAAATGTTTCTAAATTTTTCCCGATGTTTTGCATACATGGCTAGACCAAAGGTTGCAGGTAGAAACATGTCACCTCGAAAGAAGGCTAAGGGGATAACACTAAATGAGGATGCAACTGCATACATGGCCTAAGCTACCAAATTTCCCACATCTGGTGGGAAGGGAAAAGCCAAATGAAAAGCACCAGCGTCACTGGAGGCCAGCTTCGATAGTGACGGCATATATGCCACCCACCTCACTACTTCTAAGAGTGAGAGTGAGTATCAGGGGCCTCAGACTGTAGCTTCTGACGATGATGAGCTGGTAGCAACACAGAGGGTAGAGCTGCGTTCAAAAAGGATGAATGATCCATCTAGGATCAGAACTCCTCAACCCACCACTTCTTCTCCTCCAGTTCCATCACAGGCAGTGGTGCCTGCACCACCGGTTCAAGGTCCTCCCCCTAAGTCTATGAATAGATTAAAGACTGAGGGGCTGAGGACGATCATTGAGGATAAGCATTTGTCCACTGATAGGGTGATTGATAGGTATCCCAATATTATGAGCTGTCTGAAGTCTCATAAGTTCCATCTCTTCACAAAGCCCCGTGGCCCATATATTCCAAGCTGGGTTAGGGAGTTCTACAGTGCGTACAATGCCTTGATACCACAAAGGAAGAAGCAGGCAGCAACATTTAAATCGGTTGACTATGTAGTTGTCCGGGGGAAGAGGGTGCAATGCGATTTTCCTGCCATTAATGTTGTCCTAGAGTGCACTACGAGACTTGAAGATGACTGCCTACATATGATTAGGACAAAGACACTAGCCAACATGAAGAAGTGGTTAGCTCCGTTGATATTTGATGGCACTCCGAAGTGGTTGAAGGGCAAGGGCACCATTAGAAAAGAAAGACTTGAATGTAGCAACGGGGTATTGATTTGTCTTCATCAGTAACACGATCATGCCCTCCCAAAATGAGTCTATTCTCCGCCTTGCCAAGGCAGCCTGTCTAGGCTGCATCATTGATGGGATGAGGCTAAATTTGGGGATGATTATAGCACAGGAGATGGTCATGAGGGCCAAGTAGCGCCATACCTCACTTTCCTTCACGCTGTTGATCACCGAGCTAAGCAGATGGGATCGAGTTTCGAGAGATGCAAAGAAGGATGTGGAAGTGATTCCCATACCCTCTACTGAATTTTAGAGGATCAAGGTAGAATATTTGAAAGATGAGGTGGAGAAGAAGAAGAAGGCAGCCCCGGTGGACTCTTCCAGGTTGTAGACACATGCTCACTACCTGCAGAGGCATCTTTGCCTACTCCTGCCCCTAGGCCTTCAGGTACTTCTTGTGTTGTACCTTCTGACACTCCAGGTTCTTCTGCTGCTGCACTACCTCCTAGACCTGCTGCTGCTATGGTCTCTTGGACCCTGCTCACTCAAGCTTTTATTACTCCAGATGGGACAACTTGCCCATTCTGCCGATCGTCGGGCTGTGAGAATGATGTTTGCGTAATCAAGACACAACTTCCAATGCAGGTGTTTACGATCGTACAATAGTAAAGTAACCCAACCAAGGGTTGGGGTCGAGTCCCAAGGGAGTGGGCTTCAGAATTAATAGAAAAATAAAATTAAGTTCTAATTAGTCATAGCTAAAAACATTATCGAATATAAACATGTTAAATATAAGGGGTGACGCAAGCGTCAATTATCAATGGAGGTTTGTGACAAGTAAGCAAAAACAACAAAAATAAGGAGTGATACGAATATGGAGACGGGATTCTTGGGATGTGATAGGAATACGGGCTAGACTAGACTATTGGGTACATGCTTTTGATAGTAAATCCATTGAGTATTTGTGACTAGGCTCTATAGTGGGGGTAAATTCTCTCTCGAACAACTTACCCCGAATCAAATGGGTTCCTCTCGGACACCCACTTGCCACATTAAGAACAGCCTCTGTGTTAGCCCACTCACTCTCTCGAGCTGAGTGTGTGGCAGAAGGACTAGAGTTCACTCTCTCGAGCTGAAACTCATGTCGACCCACTCCCACCGACCATAAATTTAGTAGTCTTAGTTTTACGACCTCTCTCTCGAGCAAGACGAAAACAAAAAAGTGAAATCCTATATGCAACTACATTTTCATTAAGTTCCACCACAACTACTAAACGAAATAACATCTAAACAACAAATAAACCATCAACAAACAAGATCCAACAATTAATCTAACCCATATTCACAAAATCACACCCCCAAGAATTGGGGTTTTAGCTACACATGTAAAAGAGATAGAAATTTATACCAATATGAGTTTGCATTCAAATGGGTATGAAGATTTAAGTCTCAAAACAAGCAAAGAATGAAGAATCCACAAGACCCAAGTCCAAATTCTTGGAGTTGAAACCCTTTGAATCTTCAAGTTCTTCAAAATCCTTTCCAAACTTAGAACTAAAAATTCTATATTAAAAATCTAATACTAAGCTACAACTCTCAACGAGTATTTATAGTTTTCAAAAATCTATGCTGCAGCAGATCATTCGACGTCGTTAGTCGAAATCGCCGATCAACTCGATAATCCCCGATGTTTCTTCGTCTCGCATTCATTTCGTCATCAATTCCTGATCTAAATTACTGTAACTTATGGTGGGTTTGATCGGGGGTCGCTATTGATTCCGCGAATCGCCGTCTTCCTTGTTGCTTTGCCTATCAGCACTTTCTTACAACCTTCATCAGAACCTTCAGTGACTAGGTCATCTGACGCCGACTAGATTGGTGACACGCCGAATGAGATTGCTACTCGCCGTCATTTTTCTCATTTTTCGCTCCAGCTTTCTGTTACTTTCGACGGTTTGGTAGTGTATTCAGCCTGCTGCCGAATCATTTTGGTGACCTTCAGGTTTTCATTCTCCTTACTCTTTCGTATTGGATGTTTTGGAACATTTAGGCGAGCCGATGATCACGTTGGCATATCGCCAAACATGTTAGGCGAGTATCATGTTATCTTTTCCTTGCTCTTTCAGCTGCTAGTTCCTTGTTGGCTCGATAGTGTCCATGTTTTCCCTCTAACTTAAATACCTGAAACTCAAGGTTGTTCATTAGTTATTGAGACAAATTATGCAATTGAGGACACTAATTCTATCAAAATATAGCCCTAAATGAGTCCAAGTTGAGGACTCATCAAAACCCCCAGCTTAAACTTTTGCTTGTCCTCAAGTAAACTCAAGTTTAGCCATTCAAAAAGGGTATCTCAAACAGTGCTACACAAGACTCAATCATGAATGCACACAACAAGACTCAATTTACTTATGCAAAGATCAAATGTGTACCCAAAGATTCATGTTTTGACACACCATTACCAAAGAATCTCATGCTCACAATACTTGCTTCAAATGCAAGTTCAAGCTCAACCAAAGTGTTCAAATGCCCTCACACAAGGAATGCTTCCATCTTCACACACAATGGTTTAATCATTTAAAGTTTTGAAATCAAATGCAATGCTCACTCTCACAAGGAATAACATAATGCATACTTTCACCCATAGGTTTGCCCGTATTTTCCGATCAACATTTATTTCAGCTCACTCAAGATCAAAAAGGTCTTTCCAAGGCTTGTAATGGGCCAGAGTGCAAAGGTATGGTCATTTAGGCTCAGTGACTTTTATCCTCATGAAATGTGGTGCTCACAAAACTTCCTTTCCTCTTCCTTCAATATTTTCTTTAGTGCTCATAAGTCATCCTATTATTCATTCCCATGGATTGTTTGGGAACCCCATTTCTTTTGTACTTTTTAACTTTATTCCACAACTTTTCTTTTTAGTTTTTTTTATTTTTCTCTCTTTTTTTTTTAATATGGAGGGGTTCCATTTTTCTTAACACCATGAGTTAAAGGAGACTTTCATTGCACTTCTTGATTTTCCCTTATCATTTCACCACACCCCAACTTAGGATTTTGGCCTAAGTTGGCTATTCAAACAAACCACAACTTCATGAAGATTATGGGTAATGGATAAAAAAAGGTCATTGCTTTCATCAAGTTTCTTCCAAAGAAAGGTAAGGCTAAAGGGGTGTTCAAAAGCGGTTCACACACTCACAAGGTAGGTCACAAAAGAGGTATATGTCAAATTGGCTCACACTTTTAGAAGTTGCCTAAGATCATGTAAAGAGAAAGCCTTACTTAGTCAATCGGACTAACGGGGCAAATTCTAGGATCCATCATGCATGGTTCAAGGTAAGCTCATCACACAAGGCATTGACACTACAAGTCAAACAAGACTCCACATTTTCGCTATTGTGCAGTGATCATCACAAGAGACTCAATTCGATACTAGGCTAGTCATAACGAGATGCAAAGAGTTCACATATTGTCTATGCAACTTAATTTGGCCTCATTATAGCCGTACATTCATGTTCGTTCAATTATGAGCACCATTCAAGTTATCGGTATTGATTTAACCAAAACTTAAATTTACAAGAGGGCAATCATATTTAGCATACAAGGGGAATGGTAAGAAGAGGGGGAAGTGCTACCCAATTCCCACACACCCTCACTTAAACTCGACATTGCCCTCAATGAGCCAGCAAAACCGCAAACAGACATTGACATAAATAAATAAATTAAAACATAAAAGCAGTCAAGAAAAGTATGTAAAGTGTGAATATGTAGAGAAAGGTGATGAGGGATCTTCACTACTGGGCGAGGCAAGTCGGGTCGCCGAATTGTATTAGCGATCTGCTGACTAACACAAGCGTCTCGCTGATTGTTACAGAGCCTTATCTTCAGTTTAATTTCCCCATGGCAAATCACATCAAGCATGCCAATAAGGTTCAGCGATTCACCGAGAGTTCTTCCTCCTACAAAAATCACAAACATTTTATTTAAAAATTCTAGTACTTGGGTTGCCTCCCAAGAAGTGCCTTATTTAACGTCGTGGTACGAGGTGGAAGTGCCTTCAAACATCCTCCAAATACACCACTTCAACCAAAGAAATCTCTTGACATTCCCCAAAATATAATTTCAAACATTGACCGTTCACTCTAAATGGGAGTCCTTCTTGATCTTCAACTTCTATGGCACCATTGGTGAACACTCGCGTTACTCTAAAAAGGTCCAGACCATTTGGATTTGAGTTTTCCGGGAAAAAGTCTAAGTCGAGAGTTGTATAGCAACACCCAATCTCCCACCTTGAAGTCCCGCTTGACTATTCGAGCATCATGCCATTTCTTCATCTTCTCTTTGTAAATTGATGAACTTTCATAAGATCTGCGTCTAAATTCATCTAGTTCGTTCAGTTGCTCTACCCTTCCCTTTGAAGTTTTTGACCAGTCCAAATTTAAAGCTTTCAATGCCCACAATGCTTTGTGTTCCAACTTGACGGACAAATGACAAGCCTTACCAAAAACCAACTGATATGGGGACATACCAATAATTGTTTTGTAAGCAGTCTGATATGCCCAAAGTGCATCATCGAGCTTTCTAGACCAGTCAGCTCATTGGCATTCACTAATTTTGCCAGGATGCTTTTGATCTCCCGATTTGATACCTCGACCTAGCCACTTGTTTGGGGATGATATGGAATTGCTACCTTCTGCTTCACCCCATATTGGCTCAGTGCCATTGAGAACCATTTATTGCAAAAATGGGATCCCCCATTACTAATAATTGCCCTAGGAGTGCCAAATCTTGCAAAGATGTAACGTTTCAAAAATTAGACAACACTTTTTCCTTTGTTGTTTGGAAGTGCAGTCGCTTCCACCCATTTGGAAATATAATCTACAACAACCAAGATATATTTATTTCCAAATGAGCTCACAAATGGGCCCATGAAATATATCCCCCATACATCGAATAGCTCAACCTCTAATATAGGAGTGAGAGGTAATTCATGTCTTCTAGACACTCGCCTTGCTGCTGACATTGAGAGCATTTCTTCACAAATTCAAGTTCATCCTTTTAGAGGGACGACCAATAATATCCACTTTGGAGAACTTTAGCGGCGATGCGAATATCACTATGGTGAACAAGTATGGTTCATCCCAAAAGTATTTTTTTACATCGAACATGAACCTCTTTTGTTGGTAAAAGGTCAACTAATCCGGCATCAGTCCACTCACAATGTATTTTGCAAAATCTGCATACCATGGTGTATGTTTGAGAGATATTGCAAACACCTATTCATCAGGGAATGTGTCGTCTATGTCGACCTCATGCTTAGCATCTTCCCTTCCTTCCAACCTCGATAAGTGATTAGCCACTTGATTTTTGCAGCCTTTTCGATCTTTTACCTCAAAATGAAATTCTTGTAATAGTAGCACCCACCTTATCAATCTTGGTTTTGCATCTTTCTTGGCCATAAAGTAACGGAGTGCACCATGATTATTATGTACGATTACTTTGGTGCCTAGCAAGTATGCCCAAAACTTTTCAAATGTATAGACTACCGCAAGCAACTCTTGTTCAGTGACCGTATAATTTCGCTGGGCACTATTTAGAGTCTTGCTTGCGTAATAAATTGGGTGAAATAGTTTGTTGCACTTTTTCCAACACTACCCCCAATGCCATACCGCTAGCATCACACATTACTTCAAAAGATTCCGACCAATTAGGGCTGATGATAATCGGGGTGGATACTAGTTTCTCTTTCATACACTGAAATGCATTCATACAGGTTTCATCAAAATAGAACTTCAGTTCGTTCTCCAAGAGTTTGCATAATGGGTGTGCAATTTTTGAGAAGTCTTTAATGAACCTTCGGTAGAACCCTGCATGCCACAAGAAACTGCAAACACCCTTCACTAAAATTGGCTGGGGTAGTTTCTCAATAACCTCAATTATTGCCTTGTCAACTTCCAGCCCCTTTTGCGATACCTTGTGCCCGAGAGCAATCCCTTGGTGACATTTCTCCCAATTTAGAACTAGATTCGTTTCCACGCATCTTTGGAGCACTTTCCCTAAGTGTGTCAAGCATTATTTAAACGTATCCCCTACGACTGAGAAGTCATCCATGAATACCTTCATAGAATCTTCGACCATATGCACAAAAATAGACAATATGCAACGCTGAAATGTTGTTGGGGCATTACATAACCCGAATGTCATCCTTTTGAATACAAATGTTCCATAAGGGCAAGTAAAAGTAGTTTTCTCTTGGTCTTCAGGGGCAATAGAGATTTGATTGTAGCCGGAGTACCCATCTAAAAATAATACCACCCTTTTTCGATAACCAATCAAGCATCTGATCCATAAAGGGCATAGGGAAGTGGTCCTTTTCGGTCCATGAGTTAAGCTTTCGATAATCCATGCATACTCTCTACCCATTCACTGGTCTAGTCGGCACAAATTCCCCCTTTGCATTCGGGACTATAGTGATACCTCCCTCTTTTGGTACACATTGTACCGAGCTTACCCATTTACTATCTGCAATCGGGTAGATTACTCCCGTTTCTAACCACTTGATAATCTCCTTTTTCACTACCTCTTGCATTGGTGGGTTCAATCTCTGTTGATGCTCCACACTAGGTTTACATTCATTAGCAAGCCGAATCTTGTGCGTACAGATACCAGGAGGAATGCCCACTATATCAGCTATGGTCCATCCTATAGCTTTTATATGTTTCTGCAGTACTTCAATGAGCAAGTTCACCTGCCTTTCAAGCAAGTCAACTGCGATAATCACGGGTAAAGTATTATTGGCTCCCAAGAAGTCATATTTGAGATGAGAGGGTAGTGCTTTTAACTCCAGATTTGGCCGTTCCTTAGTTGATGGCTTTGCAGGAGGACTTTCTCTATTTTTCAGGTCCATATCCAACTTGATTGGATTCCTTAAATATACTTCTAATCTCGATAAGGAAGTTACCACTTCATCATAGCCCTGAACTTCCGATTCATCATAATTAGCAAGCACAGATTCAATAGGTTCATTCTTTCACATCAAATGGCTCACACTTTCCACCGCTTCATCTATAACATCCTCAGTTGATACCACATGGATATCGCTTGGTTGTTGCATGGATTTGCAAATATTGAAGGTTACCTCATCATTGTTCACCCGAAACTTCAATTTCCCACTTTCGACATCTACCAATGCCCTCCCGGTTGCTAAGAATGGTCTTCCCAAAATAATAGGGATTTCAACATCGATCTCATAATCTAAGATTACAAAGTCAGTCGGAAAGATGAACCGGTTTACTTTTACCAAGATATCATAGAGTATCCCCACTGGATGCTTGATTGATCGATCCACCATAAGGAGTCTCATTGTGGTTGCCTTTGGTTCACCTAAGCCAAGCTTCTTGTATATTGCATATGTCATTAAGTTGATGCTTGCTCCTAAATCGCACAAGGCTTTAGCGAATTGGAGCATACCAATGGTGCATGGGATGGTGAATGCCCTAAGATCTTCTCGCTTAGTGATTAGCTCTTTTGTCACAATTGCACTGCAACTATGGACTTCAATTGTTTCATAGTCCAAGCTCTTTTTCTTTGTAACTAGCTCTTTCATGAATTTGGCGTATCCTGGCATTTCCAACAATGCTTCCACCAAAGGGAGGTTAATGGATAATATCTTGAATACTGACAAGAACTTTTTGAACTTCTCATCTTTATTCTTCTTTTTCAAGCGTTGGGGAAATGGTGGAGGTATCTTGGGTAAAGAGTGCATGACTTTTGGAACTTGAACCTGTTGCTCCGCTTCCTCCTGCGGTTCTTTGGCAAGGTTTTATCGAATAGGTAATTCCCCTTGGCTCTCTTCAATCTTTTGAGGATCCTCGTCTTCTATCACATACCCTATTGCCACCTTTCCGCTACGGGTAACTACATCCAACTCTCTTTCAATATCTTCCATCGGTGTTTTGGACGTTAATTGAGCCGATAATAGACTCAATTGACCTTCTAGCATTTTGATGGCATCAGCATGAGAATTCACTTTACTGTTCAATTATGAAAAGTCATCTCTCATCCCTTTTAGCAAATCATCAGAGCCCTCAACTTTATCGAGTATGCGTGACAGTAAATCGTTTACCCGAGGACTACTTGCACTCCCTTTAGATTTCATGTTTTCACTCAAGTGAGTATGGTCCTCCTCATGATTATCCTGCTCAGCCCAATCTTGCCAATATCTCCTTGGTTCTTCACCACTATAATAGTTCCAACCTTGATTTTTGCTCCGCTATTTGTAGCACGGGTGGAAACCCTCCTTGTATCTTCTGGAGTTCCAACCTTGATTCTCCCCCGGTCTTGAGTAACCGGAAGAAGAACCCTCCTCAACTCGAAATACTACATATGTCCCTTTCATGTGTTCTTGTAGAATTTTCATTTGAGACAATATATTTTTGACGTTTTCATCCCTCTCCCTTTCTTTATCGAGTTGTTCTTGTGTTAATCTGTAGCACAGTGGGGATACTTGATCATCTTTGGTGTACCATGCCTGGTTTACTTTAGTCATACCATCTAGGAGAAATGAGGCTACTTCAAATGATTGTAACATTATTCCTCCTTGAACCTATTGATCAGCTATCCCTTTATTAACCGAGTCCAGACTACGGTAAAAGTATTGGAGCAACAACTCACCTGGTAGCCCATGTGTTGGGCACTTGCGCAAAAATCTCTTGAACCTTGTCCATGATTCGTGAATTGGTTCACCCTTCATTTGCTTAAAATTCTGAATGTCGTTCCTCAGTTTCATCATTCCTGATGGAGGAAAGAATCTTGCATGGAAGGTCATAACCATTTGTTCCCATGATATGATGGAGTTGTTTGGAAGCTCGACCAACCATTTAGTAGCTTCCCCGGTCAACGATAACGGAAATAAGCGAAGCCATATGGATTCTTGAGATAGATTCTTGAACGATAAAGGGGTGGACATTTCCACAAAGCTTCGTATATGCTCGTGCGAATCTTCATGCTATAACCCTCCAAATATACCTCTTGAATGTATGAGCTGGAGTGCCGCTCTAGTAACTTCAAACATTGCATTTCTGTCGGCTAGTGGCATGCAAATTGCACCCATCTCACCCATGTGGGTGGGGTTATAAACACTATTAACATGATCGATGTCATCTCGATAAAGAGCACCACCCGCTGGATGACCCCCTTGGTAGCTATTCTCCCCGTTTGCGCTCATATGTCTTGTTGTGACACCCAAATACTCAAAACAAAATTGAAAATTAAGTGAGTAAAATACAACTAAGAAGAACAAAAATTTTACTAGACTAAGAATTCTCAAATAACACCACTCCCCGACAGTGGCGCCATTTTGATGTTTGCGTAATCAAAACACAACTTCCAATACAAGTGTCTACGATCGTACAACAGTAAACTAACCCAACCAAGGGTTGGGGTCGAGTCCCAAGGGAATGGGCTTCAGAATTAGTAGAAAAATAAAATAAAGTTCTTATTAGTCATAGCTAAAAACATTATCGAATATAAACATGTTAAATCTAAGGGGTGACGCAGGTGTCAATTATCAATGGGGGTTTGTGACAAGTAAGCAAAAATAACGAAAATAATTAGAGATACGAATATGGAGACGGGATTCTTGGGATGTGATAGGAATACGGGCTAGACTAGACTATTGGGTACATGCTTTTGATAGTAAATCCGTTGAGTATTTGTGACTAGGCTACACTATAGTGGGGGTAAATTCTCTCTCGAGCAACTTACCCCGAATCAAATGGGTTCCTCTCAAACACCCACTTGCCGCATGAAGAACAGCCTCCGCCTTCACCCACTCACTCTCTCGATCTGACTATGTGGGAGAAGGACTAGGTTTCACTCTCTCGAGTTGAACCTCATGTCGACCCACTCCCACCGGCCATCAATTTTGTAGTCTTAGTTTTACGACCTCTCTCTCGAGCAAGCCAAAAGCACAAAGGTGAAATCGTATTTGCAACTACAATTTCATTATGTTCCACCACAACTACTAAATGAAATCACATCTAAACAACAAATAAATCATCAGCAAGCAAGACCCAACGATTAATCTAACCCATATTCAAAAAATCACAACCCAAGAATTGGGGTTTTAGCTACACATGTAAAAGAGATAGAAATTTATACCAATATGAGTTTGCATTCAAAGGGTATAAAAATTTAAGTCTCAAAACAAGCAAAGAGTGAAGAATCCACAAGACCCAAGTCCAAATTCTTGGATTTGAAACCCTTTGAATCTTCAAGTTCTTCAAAACCCTCTCCAAATTTAGAACTCAAACTTTTATGTTAAAAATTCTATATTAAAAATATGATACTAGGCTACAACTCTCAACGAGTATTTAGTTTTCAAATATCTGTGATGCATCAGATCATTCGACGTTGTTAGTCGAGATAGCCGATCAACCTGGCGATCCACCGATGTTTCTTCGTCTCGCCTTCAATTCGTCATCAATTCCTGATCTAAATCACTGTAACTTACGACGAGCTTGATCGGGGGTTGCCGATTGATTCCGTGAATTGCCCTCTTCCTTGCTGCTTCACCCATCAACACTTGCTTACAACCTTCATCAGCACCTTCGGTGACTAGGTCATCTGACGCCGACAAGATCGGCGACACGCTGAACGAGATTGCTACTCGCCATCATTTTTCTCATTTTTCACTCTGGCTCTCTGTAACTTTCAGCGGTTTGGTAGCCTATTCAGCGTGTCACTGAATGATTTCGGCGATCTTCAGGTTTTCATTCACCTTACTCTTTCGTATTGGCACTTTTGGAATATTTAGGTGAGACGATGGTCACGTTGGCGTATCGTCAAACAGGTTAGGCAAGTATCATGTAATCTTTTCCTCGCTCTTTTGGCTTCTAGTTCCTTGTTGGCTCGATAGTGTCCATGTTTTGCCTCTAACTTTAAATACCTGAAACTCAAGGTTGTTCATAAGTTATTGAGACAAATTACGCAGTTGAGGACACTAATTCATCAAAATATAGCCCTAAATGAGTCCAAGTTGATGACTCATTACAGACTTGAAGGCTCCATTCCGGGCATGATTTAGACTTCCCTGGCTGATGCTGTGACACCATTGAGAGATACCATTGACGCCCTTGCAGCTAGGATAGCGGTGCGTGAGCGTGGCCAAAAGGGCCACCGAGGAGGTGGCGGCTTTAAAGGCCGCTATTGCTGTTTTAAGGAGTGATATGGATCAACTGAAGTCCATCGACATGTCCATGATCTTCGGGATGGTGGAGATCCCAGATGCACCAGATATGCCTCCGGCTACCATCGGAGATGAGGTTAGAGTTGAGAAGGCAGCTGATCCCGAGTCTGAGGCCGAGACAGATGAGGTGTTGCTTGAGGTGGCTGAGGTAGGTTCGTATGAGGGCATTACTGAGACTGAGGAGACCATGGTAGATGCAGTTGTGCAAGCTTCTTTGGCGGATACACCCCTGGCTGATCCTAGTGCAGTTGTTGTTCATTCTGAGGTGACTCCGGGTACTGATGCCCATGTCCAGATTGATGCAATGGGCACTGATACCCAGATAGATGGAGTGACTAAGTAGACATAACCCCTTGTTTACCTCCCTCTCTGTCTGACTTTATTTTAACTTTTGGATGTTTTTGTTTGCATTTGAGGAAAAATGGCTTTATTTGTGGTGGGGTGAGGCCCACCTTTTGTGAATATTGGTTTTGTTTATATATTTGGGTTTTGAGATAAAATTGTGTTTTGCACTGTTTTTGTGGATGATTGAGCTTGTGGCTCTTTGTTTTAAATGATATATGATTTTTGGACCCTTACTAAAAAATTGTGTCTCATCTTGTTTGTTTTGAATGTGGTTGTTCTCTTGCAAATTTGAGTATCAATTTTGATCAATACCGATGACTTGAATAGTGCTAATAATCGAACAAAAATGAATGTGCGGCTACAATGAGGCCAAATGAAGTTGCATAGACAATATGTGAACTCTTTGTATCTCATTGTGACTAGCCAATTATCGAATTGAGTCTCTTGTGATGAACGTTACACACTAGTGAAAGTGTGGAGTCTTGTTTGACATTGGTGTCAATGCCTTGTGTGATGAGCTTACCGTGAACCATGTGTGATGACACCTAGAATTTGCCTCGTTGGTCCGGTTGATTAAGTGAGGCAATTTCTTGACCTATTACCCAAAATCCTCATGATTTGTGGTTTGTGTGAATAGCCAACTTAGGCCAAAAGCCTAAGTTGGGGTGTGGTGAAAAGAGAAGGTAAATCAAGGAGTGCAAGAAAGTCCCCTTTGAATCATGGTTTTGAGAAAAATGGAACCCCTCCATACAAAAAAAAGAGAGAGAAAAAGAAGAAAAGAATGAAAAAGTTGTGGAATAAAATTGTGAAAATACAAAGAAAATAGGGTTTCCAACAGTCCAAGGAAAGTGGATAATGGGATGACTTTTTAGCACGAATGAGAATGAGGAAGAAAAGGAAAGGAAATGAAGTGTTGTTCACACCACATTTCATGAGGATTACAACCATTGAGCCTAAATGACCATACCTTTGCACTCAACCCCGTTACAAGCCTTAGAAATACCTTTTTCATCTTGAGTGAGCTGAAGCAAGTGTTGATTGGAAAATACGAGCAAACCTATGGGTGAAATCATGCATTGTGTTCATCTTTATGAGTGTGAGCGTTGCATTTGATTCTAGAGGTTTAAATTGTGAACCGTTGTGTGTGATTATGGAATCATTCTTTGTGTGAGGGCATTTGAATACTTTTGTTGAGCTTGAACTTGCATTTGAAGCAAGTATTGCGAGATTGAAATTCTTTGATAATGGTGAGTCACAACTTAAATCATTGAGTGCACAATTGATCCTTGTATGAGTAAGTTGAGTCTTTTTGTGTGCATTCATGATTGACTCTTGTGTAGCACTATTTGAGACATCCTTTTTGAAATGCTGAACTTAAGTTTTACTTGAGGACAAGCAAAAGTTTAAGTTGGGGGTGTTGATGAGTTCACGATTTGGACTCATTAGGGGTTTATTTTAATAGATTTAGTGTCCTCAAATGCATATTTTGTGCCAATAACTGATGTAAATCCTTGAATTTCAGGTATTTGGATTGTGGAACAAAGCATGGACACTATTGAGAAAAAAGGAACAAGGCAGCTGAAAGAACGAATAAAAGAAGGCCTGAGGATCGCCTAACCCATTGGGCGAGTCGCCGAACGACCATGGTTTCGCCAAATGTTCCAGCATGCCGATCCCCAAAGGCAAAAATCAAGTCGGCGATTAAAAGGGGCAATGGGCGAGTGGCCGAACGGTTCCGCGATGCAGTGCCATATCGCCCAAAGTGCAAAACCTGAAGATGCTGAAGGCCAAAACAAAAAGGTGATGGAATTGACCAACGGGCGGATCGGCGATCCCGACTTATTGCGCCGAATGGTCCTTCCCAGCACATTTTTGGGCAACTATAAATATGTTTTTAAATTCTTAGTTTAGTATCTAGTTTAGAATTCATCATTGTTATTATTCAGTTTTCAAGTTTAGAGCTTAGAACTGAGTTTTTGGAGACAATATTTCCTTAGATTTGAAGATTTCTATTTTCTAAGAAATTGGAAGTGGGTGTTGAAGATTCTTCATCTTAGACCTTTGTAAAAACTGTATCAATCCTACCCAGTTGATGGAAACACAACTTGTTAATGATTTTTACCTTTTTATGATGTCTATCTAAAACCCCAATTCTTGGGGTGTGATTATGTGATAATGGGTTGATTTAGCTACTGGGTATTGTTAATTGATAGTGTAAATGCTGTTTAAAAGTGATTTCGTTCAGTAATTGTGGTTGAAATTAATGGGTTGTAGTTGCAAATACAATCCTAACTTCATGTTTTGGATTGCTCGAGAGAGAGGTTTTAAAACCAATATTTCTGAATCGATGGTCTGTGGGTATTGGGTTGTCATGGGTTCAGCTCGAGAGAGTGAACACTAAACACTTTTCCATACATTCAGCTCGAGAGAGTGAATGGACTAAAGCGAAGGTTGTTCTTAATTGTTGCTTATTGGTGTTTGAGAGAAACCAATTTGATTCGAGGTAAATTGTTCGAGAGAAAGTTTATCCCCACTAAAGTCTAGCTTAGTCAGTAATTTACATCTATTTACTATTAATTGAAATTACCTAATTGTTTACCTTAGCCCATAATCCAATCACATCCCAAGAACCCGTCTCCATATTTGCTAGTTTTCGTATTATTTGCTATTGTAGCTGAAAGTTGAAACCAAATCCCCTTGATATTTGACACTTGTGTCACCACTAACTTGAACCATGCTTTTATTCGTAAATGTTTTTAGCTATGATTGACTTGAGCATATTTTTACTTGCCTATTGATTCTCATCTACATACCACTCCCTTGGGACTCGACTCCAACTCACTTAGTTGGGTTATATTACTATTTAACGATCGTTGACACTTAGTATTGATTGAAGTGTCTTTGATAGCGTTATTCTATATCAACGTGTTTTCCAAGTAATTTTTTATAAGATCTAACATAATTATCTAAGCTTATTGCAACACATATTGAGTAAGCAAAGATGAATTAAAAAAAGTTTCATGAATGTGATACTTTTCTAGCTATTTGACAGTTAAGTTCAAAATTCGTGAATGTGATATCTTACTATTGAAAAAAAACACTTCAATGTTCATGCTCGTGACAACACTGCGCCATTGCAACACCCATGATTATAAATAACATCAAAACAAAGTGAAGCAACAAAAACAAACTGGACGTCAAAATTGCATAGAAAATAATAGATATTCTGAAATATAGACCTTAATTAGATAGATAATTATAAGTACCAAAATAAAAAATGTGTTTATCATCTATAGATATTGTACGTACATGGCAAGTGAGACCGATAAAAATAAAAGAAAATTGATAACTACATCAAATACAAACCCAAGGAAGCTTCTCTAGACAACCTCTTGATTCAATAGAAAATCTGTAAAGAATTGACAATAACCTTTAAAGTTATTTAAAATAATTTAATATTAAAATGATTAATGTAACACCCCGTATTCGAAAACAGACCAAACCAACAGATTTCCAGAAGGTACAGGTGTAACCCACGATTTCCACCCACGACCTGTAGGGTGATCCACAGATGGTCTGTCCTGGTGGTCCATGGATGGCCACCTGCAGACCCTCAGGACCCCCAGAATCCATCCTCTGAAGTCGATCGATGGACTGACAGGACGGATCGTGGATCAGTTGATGGATATCATCGATCAGTCCGTAGGTTGAGACCCTCAGGACCTCCAGAACCCATACTTTGAAGTTGATTGACGTACTGAGAGGATGGATCGAGGATCCATCCATGGACCATGGATCAGTAGGTGGCTTCAGAAGATTTTAAGTCAGGGGTCATTTGGTATTTTCCTTATGGGTTGGACCTATAAACTTCGTCGTTTAACCCCTAAAATATGTGGTTTTGGTCAGTTTTAGCCTAGTAAACTAATTAAAACTTACCCTAATCAATTATTCACCAAAAATTCATCAAACTTAGAACCAAAGAGGAGAAAGAGTCGACCAAAGCTTTCCAAAATGCAACAAGGTTTTCATTAGTTTCAGCCCCACAATCGAAATATTTCTCCGTGGAATTCGACACTAGGTATGTGGGATTTCACTAGTGGGTTCCTTTCACCCATTAGGTCCCTAGATTTCAGTTAGATTCTTGATTTCCTGAAAATATTATCTAGACATAGGGTTTCTTGAATGTTAGAAATTGTTGGGTTTTAGCCATTAGAATTATCCAAATTAGATTGTCATGAATTTAGTATCGTTTGTGTAGATTCTTTCATGAATTAAGTACCTTAACTATCTAGTTCTTTTAGTTCATGAATTTCATATGCTAGGTCAGTTATTTCAGATATATACATATATGCTTTAGTTTTCGAATGTTCATTATCCATATATTAATGTTGCATTCTCAGTTTGCATGCCAGTATTTTTAGCTATCTAGTATTATAGCATTTCAGTTATAAATTCCTAAATCACATAATCAGTTGGGAGATGCTTAATACCAAGTGGACTAGGGTCAGTCACCTGCAAGTCCCAGAACTACTTGCCCCGTAGGTTGTAAGTCCCCTATGTGGGCAACATTTTAGTGATCACGTCAGCCATGCCTCTATACCTCTGGCAGGGTATATTAGGTCCTCTCGATGGGGAATATACATCGGACTCCACATTTAGCTCATGTGGCTTTATGTCGGTTATTAGTAGCTCCCACACTTCAATCAGATTCTATTACATTGACCCTGCTATCAATTATATAGTTAGATTTCAGTCTCAATATGTTATAAAGTTGGTCATTGCATTTAGTTGATTCATGTTCAGTATTCTAAGCATATTTACACTTCAGTTCATCTTTTATAATTGCTCAGATTTATTCCTTGGTTAAGTTATGTTATTGTTCAGCTTTATTCTATCATGCATGCTTAGTACCTTTCAAGTACTGACGCATACTCTGTGCTACATCTTCACGTGATGTAGGTTTAGGTCCTCAGCAGTCAGATCATGCATAGATTGGGTCCCGATCTTCGGTTTAGCAACATCAGTGGTGAGTCCTCATTCTTCGAGGACAATTGACATGTAATCTTTCCATTTTAGTCTTTAGTTTTCAGTTCTTGCTAGATTTAGCTGGGGCATGTCCCAGCACTTCTAGGCAGTTAAAGGCTATTTTAAGACATAGTTAGAATCATCTTTAGTATAAGTTTGACTTTTCAGTTGTATTCAAACTCTCACTTTCAATATATTCAGATTTAGTATATATGTATCTCCCATCATTTTAGATTATCTCATGATTACCTTCCGCACAGTATTTATTGATTCAGTTTTCTTTAATATACTTATGATATGCCAACAGGGTTAGCTTGGGGTCACTCGTGATCCTAGGTCCCGTGTCCGCGTTCTGGGGTAGCTTCAGGGCGTGACAATTAAAGTCTAGTATTAGAGATTTAGAAACCTATATATTGGAACGATCGGGTTCCATCGTTATAGAAAAGTCAACGGGGAAAAATTTTGGGCCGGAAAACTTTTCGTAGTAACTTGAAATTTCCCAACCTAGTCTAGATTTGGACAAAATCGGAGTCTGTGAGGTCTAGGGAAATCTGGTAGCAATTGGGTAATCTAATTATGAATTTGATCACATAAATAGATAGATAATACACTAAGGAACCCGTACGACTTTACATAATTGAATTTGGGTGAGTAGGACTCTCAAAATTGATCTTAGCGTGAACGAATATGTTTTGAGTTTCGTTGGTTGAAGGTCTGTTGTGAACTGGGGGTATTAAAATTATTAAATTAGCTCACTATTCCTTTCAAACCGCTATGATGGGAATTTGTGCCGCTAGGACAGGGCCGCTGTAGCGGGTTGGTACCACTCTGGCGGGACAGTCGTGACTTAAAGTCGGAAATAAATCCCAAAAACCTTCTATTCTGCAATTTTTGAACTTGAGAACTAAGGAACGACCCTAGACGAGTTCTTGACCATTTTTCACCATTCTTGAGGCAAAAGGTAAGGTTTTAACTCCCAGAATCTATTTTTCGATCCGTAGAACATATTCTAATGGGTAATTATCGATGGGGGAGGGTTTTGATCTAGAAATTATGGTGGAGAAAGCCCTAATCTGGGTATGGGGATAATAGGGATGATAGAATTGTTAGTAATTTGGATAATTAGTTTTTGTTTATTGATTCCCATATTAAATTAATTGTTTGTAGACCAAGAACAAGCGGAACGAATCTGGAAAGGGAAGAATCAATTTTCTTAGGGGTTTCAAGCTTTTTTCGAGTTTGTTAATGGTTGTGATTTAATTATTGTGTGATATATGTTTGTTCTTGCTTCATTATAATATGTGTATGTATGCGAATGTTGCATTATTTATCACAATAGTTCTAAATGAGATAGATGAATGATGAAGGCCATAAATCATGACTTGATTGTGATTGTGGCTTATTGAATGGATCGGGTGTTGCGTTCCGACACACTAACTTGAATCGGTTGCCACGTTCCGGCATAAGCATTGGATCGGGTACCATGTTTCGGTATGCTAACGGTTTGGGTTTGGGTTCCATGAGAGGACCATTGACCTGTCATAACTGTGTAATTGAGAAATATGAAATTGTACGTTGTTTCGTAAATGATGATGATATTGTATATGTTCGGTGTATGCATGTTATTATTATGTTGTAATGACTTATGTATGTTACACTTAGTGGGATAGCCACGTGATCCTACCAGTACACTATGTTTGTGTACTGATACTGCACTTGCTCATTCTTTTTTGAGTACAGGGCATCTTCAGGCGGCTATTGACAGACCTCGCTTAGAAGATCAGGGATTGTTTGAATTCAAGGGTGAGCCAGTTCTTTCAAGCTTCCATGAGTTCTCTTTATGTTTAGTCCATCTTATTCGGACTTAGACTAGTTCATTAGATATTCTTATGTTAGTTGGGTTGCACCCATTTTCTTTAGACTTTTGTTTCATTGTTAGAGTTTTGGTACATTGACTTTCAGGTTCTAGGTATTTAATTCCGCAATTTGTTGTTAGACCTTTTGAAAGTTTATGGGAACTTCAGCCGTTTGTCATTTAAACCTGCTTCTGTATCTTTAAGTGCTTGGTTTCATACTAATTAGTTAGTATTAATGGTACTCCCACCGAAGGGTTATTGTGAGTGCCAATCACGATGGTCTAGGTCGTGACATATATTGATCTTCATATTGTTCGGCAAAGTAACATAATGAGTTCTCTTAGATATATACATTAATAGAGAGTGATAAATTTTTTATCGACATTTATTTATTTAACAGAAGTTTAAGGGCGCAAAGAGCACAAAGGGGTTCATTTGAATCCCCTTTGTTGGAAATTACATTCACCATGCAAAGTCAACATTATTTATATATATATATATATATATATACATACATACATATATATATATATATAAATAGTAAATGTTGAACCCTTTTTCCTTCTTCATGTATTTAGTTTTTCATATTTTGAATTATCTTACTAAAAATCTTGGCTCCGCAACTAGCTACACACAAATATCTCATTTGTATGTGCTGGAAATTTAGAGAAAATTGATATAGAAGTTTCATGTAACCCCAATTAATTTGAGATTGAAATATATAGTTTCAACAAAGATAATCTCCTTGTCTCCGTGTTTAACATGTAAACATTATTCGATTTTTGTTGGTTCTCCCCTCTTTAATTCCCAATGAACAATATGACCTTTGACCTAGTATTGGTTCAATTTGGTCGATTTGATACTTAGTTAATTCTCTCATTTTTATTATTCCATTGATACGTAATTGATAATGAACTTGAAAGGTTTTTTAGAGCCAATTACATCGATTTTGGTTGAGGCAATTTTTTTGTTCATCACCGACTACTGTAGCTCCTGAAATATATAACATTCTTGTTCCTTACTTTTACTAGTCTTCTCGGGTGGAATTATAAATGAGTTATCTCATCTCTATAGGAATCATAAATGACTATACAATATTCCCTTATTTGACATGTTATTGAAATTTTATTTTATGTCGATACCAAATACTCATGTTTCAAAAAATATGACCTACTTTCTTTTTTAGTCTGTTTCAAAAAGGACCTCTATCCTTTTTTGTTAACATTTTAATTTCAGTTTTCCACGTGGCATGTTTAACTTGACAAGATTAAAGGACAATTTTGTACATTTGACATAATTTTAATTTAGGACCACAAGATTCAAAAATCTTCTTTATTTTCCTAAACTCTGTGCAAAGTCAAAGTAGACCACTCTTTTTAAAACAGCGGGAGTAATAAATTACGTTTTCAATTTATTATTATCAAATAGTTTACATATAAAATAGTGCTATATTTACATAAAATGGAATTCTTAAAACATCAAGCACCGGGGGTCTAGTGGTAGAATAATACCCAGCCACGGTACATACCCGGGTTCGATTCTCGGTGGGTGCATTTGAGTGCTGTGAGGATAATTGTTCAAATATGTAAACTTGGGTCTTCACCATGTCTGATAATCAGACGACAAATTAGTACATCTGAGCCTTTCTTCTCTTTTGCTTTTGTTAAAATGTGTGTCACCATAGCAATGCTTTTAATACTCTTAATTTATACAGAAAAAAAAGCATTGTAAACCGTAAGTGAAATCATCATCGAAAACATTCTGAGATGTAGTATGAAATGACTTCAAGTCATCAATAGTGTTCACACCATATACAGGTTGGGTAAGAAAAATATTGTGACACTTGTTATATTGATTGAGGTTCAACATCACGTGTCATATCAACAAAATATTTTTTCGATACACTGAATTCTTTACAAAAGAAAATTATTAGATATCAATTGAAATAATATAAATTTTGGACTAGAATTGGTGGGGTGCGCCAAACCAAGGTTATAATGCAACACCAAGGCAATGCTTGTGTAACGACTCGGAAAATGATAGGTTAAGCACGAGCCTATGACTTTGTGTTGACTTTATAATGAGATTCTATGAGGGGTTTTTATGTAATTTCATTTTAATTGTGTTACATCCGACAATTTAAAATGAATATGAAGTAGCTTGAAATTGGAAGTAGTCACTTTTGGAAAAAGTTCAGAACCTGGAAATTTGGTTAAGTGTGGGAAATCAGTGAG
>JAJOOR010008557.1:0-36612 GCA_036250505.1 Solanum acaule | reverse complement strand
CTCTTGACATGTGTTTTTTAGGGGATTCAAAATCTATATATATATATATATATATATATATATATACATAAAAATAATTACTCAAAATATATAGTAATTAATTTTTGTTTAGGAGGTTCAGGTAACACTCTACCAACCCCCCAGATCTGCCCCTAATGGTAATGCGACTGACAAGAAAAAAACATTTTCACAAGGGGAAAGGGGACAGAAACTACAATTATATTGAAAATCGAGACTAATGAACAAACAAACATGCTTTGGAGTAACATATAAAAGCCATTGAACAAGAACATGTCCGAAATATATACCTAAATCTCAAGAGCAGCTCAACGTAATCGAAGGCATAAAGCAAAATTTCAATTGAAGACCTAAAATCTAAACAAACTTTATATGTGTTTATTTAAAATTTATCTTTCTTACACTTTTCAAATGTAAATTATTATAAATAATCATTTTTTATAATTAAAAAAATTAACACATACTTTATTCTTGGTAAAATTTGAGGCCCCCTAAAATTGGGGGCTAAGGCACATGCCTTAATTATCAAAGCATAGAGCCGGCACTGCTAAATCTAAGGTTGTTTATGGTTGCAGGACCTACCTCAAATGGTTGTTTTTGCGTTTTCTTTGGGGAAAAAAATTTGAAAGTGTGGAGTAGATGGATAGAGTCCTTTTAGGAGATATATAGATAGCGTACTAAATTACCTCCATTGACCTTAATGATCGTTAAAGCAAGCATATGATGAGTTATGGAGATTACTAATTTAGTGCATTATAGGTAACTTCATAAAGTTTATTTTTGTCTCTTCTTTTCCACGTCATTTAGGCTTCTTAGACCATCTCCAACCCTACTCTAATTTACTCTCCATTTTCTATATTTGGAGAGAAATAGAGAATACCCTCTCTAACCACTCTCTATTTTACCCTCTACTTTCCAATTATAGAGAGTTGAATAGTAGTTCTCCAAATTTGGAGAACTACTATTCATACTCTCTATTTCACTTTTTAAATATTATATTATTATTTCTATTATTTTGTAATTAACATATTATTTGTCATATAAGATTATTAATTAAATCACTAATATTCACAATTCTTTTTAAATGTAATATAACATTTTTAAAAATATTTTAATTTATATATACTACTTTCTTCTCGAATTAATAATACTTTAAATATTTTTAAAAAATTTCGTCACTTTGTGATACAATTTGATGTTATTATTAATTTTCACTATGGAGAATGCACAAAATTCAAATGATAAGGTAAAATTTTAGTTTAAAAATACAATACATAATATAATAATTTAAATACAAGATAATAATACGATATAATACATAACATAATAATTTTAAAAATCACAACAATAATTTAGTAATCCAATAGGTCATTTTTAGATTTAACAATATTCGAAAAATGAATTTGTGTATGATTTAGAGAAGTTGTGGTTGTGATTGCGATTGTGCTTGTTGATTTCTTTTTTCAATTATTCGTAGTTGTTCTTTAGAAATTTAGAATAAAATATAATTTAATATTAAATAAAAAAATTCAAAAAATTAAACTTTATATTTCATGAAAATTATATAGGATGATTATTTAGAAAAAAGAAAGAAAAGTTTATATTATGAAATAAGAAAATAAAAATAATAATATAATATTGAGGAGAGAGAAGAAGATTCTTTTTTAGAGAGTAAATAGAGAATTGGATTGGAGGTGATTGTCCGAAAAAATAGATAACTTTATATTTGAAGAGTTAAATAGAGTGTAGGGTTGGAGATGTGCTTGGTGCAAGAAAGGAGGCTGGGAATGGTAATATACCTTCTTTTGGATAAAAGAAGATTAGTTTTTAAGACAGATTCCTAGGTTTACTGGAGGTGTGAACATCTCAACCCCCCCAATTGCTCAACAATACTCTCAATCGTAGAATTGAGGCAATTAATGAAACCTTTCTTGCAAACTTGCAACATAACATACCTGTGCTTTGTAATTGGAACATAAAATAACGTCTTGTCAAACATGTACGTACCATCTCTTGTAAATAAATATGCCTCTTCTTCATGCGGTAATAGTATCTATGATTGTTGTGAAGCTTAAAAAGAAGATAACAGAAAATAAGTCACTTCTGAACCATAAGTTCACAGGATTAAGCTTCAGAATCACAGACAGCATCACAGTTAGTTTTTACCAACAAATATGACATTATCATCTCCGTACGATTAAATAGAGCATGACAAATGAAATTACGATACACAATACCTGATCGGTTCGACCTAAATGTTCAAGACTTTAGAGACAAAACATTTTTATTTACAGGCATAAACTGCACAGATAGGAAATTAAATTGATTAGAACACAAGTGCCCCTAAACCCCACTTTTTTTACCCTCTTCCTCTAGCCTTAGCCTTCTCTCATTATATATATCACGTACTTGATACCAACACAGTCATCAAATGAAGCAAATCAAAAACTAAGTCACTGCCCTTAATAGCTAGCTAGTGTAGCAAGTGGTTGTCTACGAACAACAAAAAATTAATTGTACAAGGCATCAACTCCGGATCACCATGATCATGACTCCTCAGCCAAAGCATCTTCAGCTCTTACTTTCTGGGGAATAAAATCTGCATAAATAGCATCATACGCAAAGAATGAATCAGCGGAAAAGAGAAGAATTCTTTTTATTAGAGCCACATCATTGGTTATTGGAAAACCCGTAATTGATACCTGAAAGAAAGTCAAATCTGGGCCGTTTGGAAACAACTGAAGCTGAAACAACCAAAAACATGTCAAGTTACTAAATAAGGTGACTTCTCAGAAACAAATTGGTTATACTTATAAGTTACAACTACAGCAATCAAGATTACTAAATAAGATGTTACAACATGTTTCATGGATTATATCTGAGCTGCTCCTTCTAGTTCTCTCCTTAAATTGACACGACAATCAGCATTCCAGAACATTACTTTATTTTTAGGAAACAGAATTCCAGAAAATTGATGGTTCAAAATTCAGCTGAATTGAAACACTATAATGACAGAGTTCAAGTAATATACACCGTCAATGTTTTAATATTTACACCATCAGATCAACTTTACCTGCTACGACAAGTAACATATCATTTGCCTATACATATCCTATGACCAGATAGTGTAAAATATTATTTACATTTGACATTGACTGTGTATAATACTTAGAATCACAATAACAAACAGTGTTCCACCAATCACAACCTGGGTTTAATTTGAACTCTTCGAAATGAATTGCAAATCAAATCAAAAGGTAATAGGAATAGCGATCAACAACATACCCAGTGAGATCCCACAAGTGGGGTCAGGCGAGGGTGGGGTGTCCGCAGACCTTAGTCCTACCTTGTGTGAGGTAGAGAGGCATAATAGAAACAGTGTAGGACAGCAAAATTGCAAATTCAGGATCATTATATCCACCAATCCTACCTTTCTGTCCATTTTATATTTTCTTCCTCCAAAATTTTCATTAAAATTTGTTGCACGGGTAGCAATTGAGAAATGACATTTGAACTCAACATGAGCAGTTATAAAATAAGTGGATTCCTTTTCTCTTATTTTACTTCTTTTTTTTTTTAGTTTCTTTTTTTATTAGGAATGGGTTAGCCCATGAATAATGGTAGAGAACAAGAAAAAAGAGGCAGGCCTTAACTGGTATTGAAACAATGCACTTGAATTAACTTAATAACAATAAGGTCTCGATCCAAAACTAGTTGGGACCAACTATATAATCTTATAGATATTTAGATCCATATTGTATTGAGACAATATAAATACTGATGAAACCAAAGAACAATTAAAAGCTAGTGTAATATTCGTCATTATTATCTTTATAAAATATTCTTCATAATTATGTGTTGGTTTTTTTAAAAGTTGGTGCAATAAAAAAGGTTGAAATATTTGATTGAAAATGTCTCTCGATATTTTTAGAGATAATTACACTCTAGTGCAGCCCATAAAGTTACTTTACATAATTTATTCAAGGTTTTCAATGCTTACCTAAATTGGCCCAAAGGAGGAGCTTAAGGGTCCTAGAGGGCTGCCATGGGGCCACCGCCCTCTCCCAACCTCCGAAAAATCCAAACATAGAGCCAAATGATAGATCTTGCTGAGAGGAATATATTTGTATAATAGTGTATAAAATTGTATACTATTGTATATGGGTGCATAAATGCCTCTTATAATTTCGTATAATATTATATATTGGTGTATAATATTGTATATCAAGTTCTAAAACATTTTTGAAAAAAGAAATATGAAAATTTTGAAAATTGTTTCCAGATCATAAAAAAATCACTTCTCAGTTTATTTAGCCTTTTCAAAACTTTTGGTGGGATGGGAAGTAAGGACATAACATAAGTTGGTAAGAATCTAGCACTAAATAAATGTGTATCTTCCCCCCAAGGAAAGATTTTGAGATTTTCACCTGGCTAGCTTCTTCTCTGTCTTTTCTATCATCCCATCCCACATTTCCAAGTCCTTGTGTTTGGTGCCCAAAGGCATGCCCAGATAAACAATTGGAGTTGTTGACTTACTGTGCACCCCAGGATGTTAGCCAGTCCCCGCATCTGAGCCACTTGATAGGTAGAAGACTGCTTTTCCTCAAATTTACACATAAAACTGAGACTTGCTTCCAAAGTTAAACAACACCCTGATGAAGCTAATTTACTCTGTTTTGTCCTCACAAAAGATTACAATACACATTTTCATAAAGCAAATGACATGTTTCCAATCCTGCCGTAATATTCCAATTGAATCCCTTCAACCACCTGTTTTGAATTGTCAGCCTCATCATATTGTTAAAACCTTCCATGGCTATTATGAACAAAAATGGTGAGAGAGGGTTACCCTGTCTGAGACCCCGTCCCAGATGGAAAAAAAAAACTACAGGTTCTCCATTTACCAGAATTAAGAACTTGACAGTTTTAATGCAAAAACAATCCATTTCAGCCACCTTTCTCCAAACCCCAATTGTTTGAGTATACTTGGAAGAAAATCCCAGTTGACATGCTCAGAAGCCTTCAGCCACCTTTCTCAAAACCCCAATTGTTTGAGTATACTTGGAAGAAAATCCCAGTTGACATGTTCATAAGCCTTCTCTTAATCTAACTTGCACATGATGCCCAGTTCTTCTCCTCTCAATCTGAAATCCACATACTCAAGGGGAGCAGCATCCATGATCTCTGTTCTTTATGAAAGTTATCTGGTGTTTATTTACCAACTTATATATCCCACCGTAAGGCTTATGGGCCTAAAATCGCTCAGATCAAAGACTCCACTTTTCTTGGGGATGAGAGCAACGTCCATGGCATTGAGGCACTTTTCAAAGACTTGATATTCATGAAAATGTTGCATAGTGTTCATGATATCCTCCTTCAGAATATCCCAAGGGACTTGATAAAAACACATTGAAAACCCATCAGGCCCTTGTGCCTTGTCACTAGCACAAATTCTGATGCATCCAATAACTTCTTCGAACCGTCTTTGTAGCCACTTTTGTTCCTCAATGTTGATGCTTGTGAGCCCATGTAGGTTGATATAGGTCTCTATCTCTTTATATAAGTTCTAATAAAAAAGTTGGATGGCCATCTTTATGGTATATGGATCAGAGATAGTAACCCCCTCCTCTTCTAGTGTGTCAATAGAGTAGAATCTCTTATGAGCATTGCAAATTCTGGAAATATTTTGTGTTGTCCCCATTCTTCAACCATTGAACTCTAGATCTCTGACTCCAAGTTATTTCCTCATTCTTGGCAAGCTCCTCAAACTCCATAGCTAGATGAGCTTTTTGGAGTTTATCATCAGTGAGTGCTCTCTGTTCCATGATACTCTCCAGTCCAGAGAGTCTACTCAAAATATCCTCTCCTTTGTCTCCAATTGTTCCAGTTGTCATTCCCCCAATCTTTCAGTTTCCCTAAAGTAGCTTTCAATCACAGCAACAATAACGTCGCAATATGAGCACTTGGTGCTTGTGATACATATTCTACCATGTAGATAAATTCTTGTCAAGAGAAATGTTTAGAGGCCAGGATAAAAGCAGGACTTCCAGTGACCCATTGTTCAAACATAAAATATGATTTCTTGAATTCCCAATCACCACATATTAATAAAATGATTGTGATCTGACCCAATTTTATTGTTTAATTGGAAGGAAAAGTTCCACCAAATGAGAAACGGAAAAAATATTTATATTCTGGAAGCATTCATGTGATAGTCATCCCTCCTCCATGTGTATTGACTCTCCAAATAAAAGAGGGTCAAAGAGTTCCATGTTATCAGTCTGAGAATTCAAACATAGCTCCTGAAATTCTTTGGCAGTTTGTTCTCTCGTCTGGATATCTGATGATGTTGAAATCCCCATAAATGATCCATGGCCCTTTACATACACTTTTTATAGCTGCCGGCTACATTCAGCACAAATTGCACTGAACCACCAAGTTAAGTCTTGGTCAATGCCTTCAAACTTGCAAGTGATCAAGTTGGTCACCACTGTCAACCACTCCCCCCCCCCCCTCCAATTCCTTTATCCCACAACACAACTATCCCTCCACTTCATCTTATAGAGAATCTTCCCTGTCCATTTCTTACGCCACACTTGCTAAAAAAAACTCACCGATCTTGACAGATTTGTATCAACTAGCACATATATGTCAGCCACCTACTATAGCAGCAAATTTCTAACAAGACTCCTTTTATTCCACCTTGTTTAAACCCCTTACATTCCATGTTAAAATTTTGATCTTCGTGGATTCCCAGCAAGTGCAATCCTCCTTCTGTTCCTTGGTTCCCTGGAACCAGTCCTCTAATTCCTCCACCGCCTTCTTTGAACTTCATGTCAAAAGTCAGGTTTCACACCTCTTTTGGAATTGTTGCTTTGCTTATTACTCTTGTTCTCCCCTAGGTTTTTGTTTCAACCCTCTCTTCTGATCTATCTTAAAAGCTCATATGCTATTTTCTCCTAACCTTCAAAGGAGGCCCCAAATTGTTGGCTTAACTTGATGACATTAGAGCGAATGCATAAGGTAGCCCGTTCCACCAATTCTTCCTCATTGGTTGAGTCACTTATTTGTAGTGGGACTTCCACTATGTCCCTGAATACCACAAGTTGGTTGTGATCATTCTTCTGTTCTTCCTCTTCTTTCCTAGAAATTTCCATCAGTGAATTTTCTCTTTTTCCATCCTATTCTAGAACTCCCAAACACCTCCACTAATAACTACTTATGAATCCTCTGAAAATTAAATTACTAAAATGTCTATCAATATTTGCTATGTCAAAAAAAAAAATGTCTATCAATATTGAAAGACTTTTTTACCCTTCACTTGAGCATTACCCTATGATATTATTGTACATAATAAATGCAAATATATATTCTAATAAATGGGATTTTAGATATAATTAGTGTATACTTGTACATCTCGTAAAAATTCTGTTTGCATTCAATGCATTGAGTGGCTTCATTTAATTGTCATAAGTTGGTTAGTATAAACTTTTAAATTATTTCTTAAGTGTGACTATTATTAATTTAATGAGTTTATACATATATAATCTTCTTATAGGAGGCACCAAGTAGGAAATGAAGCTTTGAAAAAATGAGTATGTAAGGGACTTACCGTCTATCTTGGGACAACCATCAAAAGAGTGTTTTTGTGACAAATTAATAGACTTTGGGAAAGTATATAAATCTGAAAAGTTCAACTACTTAATCAGCATCAGGGCATCATTATAGTTATATAGTGACATAGTTACAGTGGGTCTTGCCAAGGCGCGCATAGGTGGCGGCTTTACATTGGTTCTAAGTTTAGATTGCAAAGTTAATGACAAGGTCTTGCCAATAAACTTATGTACAAATATGGCTTATGCAAGATAAAGCAAGGGATCCAAGGGGAGAAATTGGATTATTATCTTTGTTCATGGGATTAAATTACATCTCTATAGACGTGAACTCACACCACAAGTTAGTTTGACGACGACGACATTTAAGGGTCTTGTTTATGACCTTAAAAGGTGGGTTCTGGACTTTTCTTGGATCAACTTTGAAGATATAACACAGCGATATCACAGCGCCTCTGGTACGCAGTAGCAGCAAGCTTCCAATAGAAATTTTGAGGGTTTGTTTCAGCAGCTACTGCAGAAATATAGAAGTGAAAAATCACCTTTAACCCCTTTTTGAGATAAACCACGAGTTCTCTTCGTGATTTCAACTACCTTTTTGATGTGGGTATAAATATTCAAGGGTTTATCATAAATTATTCAGTGCTGAAGAAGATATTATGCTATAGGTTGGATTTAATCTGCTGAAGAATTTGAACTTAGAAATTCAGTTTCAAAAAACATTTGAACTTGGAAATTAAGAGATTGAACCCTAAGTCCTAGATTGGGGAGGAGATTGAAAAGTTGAGGGATTAAACCACCAAGTGGATTCCAACTGAGAAATTAACTATAAATTTGGACTCTACGGCTTATGATAATGTGTTCATACAACCAATTTCTGATCTCAGATAGTTGACCGACGGCAGGTTTGAGTTGACACAAGAAATGACTTTGACCCCGAGGAGTCCTAAATTAGTTTTTCTAGACTAATTTGAAATCATTATTTATGTTTTTGCTTAAATTGAGTTGCTATGAGGCCTGAGGGCACAAATTTGGATATTGCGAGCTTACTTGTAGCGTGAATCTAGGTAAGAGAAGATCTTAACTTCTGAGTACCGTTCTTCACTTCTTCTAAGCTTGGTCTTTGCCTACATATATGTTTTAGACTATCTGGCACATGTGTGGAGTGAGTGTGTGCTCGGCAGACTTGTTAACATTGTGATTCCTTTACACTTTTGAGATTTGGTGATATCTACAAGATACGTTGTGATTTGAATATTATATTGTATGGTTGTGTGGCTATTTAGCCTTAGGATTGACGTATTTACTTGATTTTACATGTTGTCCTCGGGTGTATATAAAGATAGTTAAGCTAGAGTCACCCTCCACATCTCGAAGAGACTCCCATAAGGCGTTGGGCCAAAGCCACCATTCACAGCCGAAATGGTAAGACTTCCAGAGTTACCCTTCGCGGTTTTGAGAGTTTGTTGTTGTGTATGGTAAGACGGTTGGACCAGAGTTACAGATCTGAGGTTTTGTTGTTGTGTAGTAAGACGGTTGGGCCAGAGTTCCCCTCTGCAATTCTGAAGTTTTGTAGTTGTGTATGGTAAGATAGTTGGGCTAGAGTTACCCTCCACAATTCTAAGGTTTTATTGGCGTGTATTGTTGTACTACGTTAGCTTGCATCTCATCATCTCATCTTTCTTGACATGACTAGTATCTCTCTTCTACACTTTGTATACTATTTTCCTTAGCATATTGTATATTCATTTCACACGTGTGCCCGCGCGCGCTGCTTACTTGCTCCGGGTACGAGATGGACCAGAGCTAGACTTTACTTAGTCTTTGTGACTAACCCTATCCGCTACATACGCAAGTGTTTTAGCTAACGCTAAGTCATTGCGTGCTAGCAGTTACTCTTCAAAACTCCAAGCCGATTAGGTGGCGCACACTCCACACAAGCACCGCCCGACGAAGGGGGACGGGGAAAGCTACAGGCCCAAAACCTTCGACCCTTCTTTCTAAATGGGGGTGCCCGAGGCACCTCATCTTCTCATTTCGTCGTTGCTCATTCCTATTAGGCCGAAGTGTTTGGCCTTTCCTTCTCCACGCCCGCTCAGGCTTCGCTGACCTATTGCGTGGTAAAAAGAAGAAAGTATAAAGAATAGTAAGCGGAACACACCAGGCTAGGTTTGGTAATATCCAAAACAAATGAAAAGAGATTGGGATCGATAGGTGGCAGTTGGCAAGGAACTTGATGTGTATGTGTATGTTGCTTACTTGCTCCAGGTATGAGATGGACCAGAGCTAGACTTTACTTAGTCTTTGTGACTAACCCTATCCCGCTACATATGCAAGTGTTTTAGCTAACGCTTCGGTTGATGAGTGAGTCGCCTGACACCAAGTCTTTACAAGCTTTGAGGTGAGCCATCCTCTAGATCCACAGAAGTCATATGTCTATCTATCTTTCTATTTCCTTATTTTAGTGGAGTTTGCATACTCAACATCAGATTCTTATAAATTCTCCAGACTTAGGTTATTTTGGCTCTAGTTGGGTTTGTTGAGATATTTCCTTTATTATTTCCATTGAATTTGTTATCTATGATTTGACTTTTTTAGACTTCATCATTCTTTTCAGGTTATGTTAGCTATTTTTTTATGTTGTTCGGTTCTCCCGGCAAATAATGGGATTGTTGGGTGCCAATCAAAACTAGGGGTAGTTAGGGTCGTGACAATACTCAACACATCTAATCAGATATTGGAATAGTCAATTTAATTTTTAGATATGCATCAAGTCATGCAGTAAAGATGGATTAAAGAAAAATACGTGAATGAGATCTCTCTTAACCGTTAGAAAACGTGAAGAAATAGGATTGTAAAGGACACTTCCTCTTTAAGCTCTATCCTACAAGTCTTTTCCACTACTCATACAAAAATATAAAAGACAATGTACAAGTACGATATATTTGTTATCCTGTAAAATTTGTGATATCTTTTTGTGTTCCCAGTCAAATTCATGAAATCTTAATTTGGTTAAGATAATTTACAAAGTTTTCATCTCCCAACTTTAAGAACAAGCTGATGAAATGTTGTTCAACCTTAATTTTTTTTGTTATTAATCCTAAAGTACCAACAACGATCATGCTTGTATACTTTGTTGGTTGCAGATATCCGATATCATTTTCACTCAGTAGGTTCTCTTTTCATTTATTTTTGAGAAAATGGTCTAAAAAACCCCCAACCTATACCCGAAATCCCAACTACACACTCCAACTTCAAGGGTGTCCTATTACCCCTCTGAATTGCTTAAAACTGTAATAATTACACCCCTAAAAAGCCATAACCAGATCTGTGTTGGCCTGTGAACTTCACACGTTTTACAGGTGAAAATTCAATTAATTTATTATTTTTTTCAATTTTTTTATAATTCCTTTCCACTTTTTCCTATACTCTCCCAATTTCTTCAAATCTCTAAGGTAACTTCTTCCTCCAATTCTTTCAAATTCCTATGGAATTGTGAGGAACAAAGATGAATATTGATAGCGGGAGCTTGTCAAGCGATATTCGAGTTTTGCTTGTCGGAGAACATTGAAAAATAATCTAAAAGGATCTGTGCATATCGCTGCTACGTCGAAGTTTTGCTTGCTTTGCCGAAGCTAGATGATTGGAGCAGTGCAGCCGCAAGGTTTTGTTGTTTTTGTTGTAGTCGACCTTGTTGTGAGAACAGAGGTAGGTCTTCATGGTGGTTGTCTCAGAATGGGAGAGAGATAAGAGGAGAGGGGAAGAAGAGAACGGGGTTTTGTTGGTGGTTTGGGTTTCGCCGGAGGCGGCGACAATGGTGGCTGATGGTCGAGCAGCAAAAGAGGGAAAACAAATGAAAGCACTAGCAATGCCATTAATGGAGGTCAATTGAAATTGAATCCTTTCATTGATTAATTGAAATTTGAGATTGATAATTAAAGGATCTACAATAAAAAGGAAAAAAGCATTCTCATTAGGGAGTTCAATTGAATTTGATGTAAACCCATTTTTCTTTTTCAAATCTAATCCAGATTTCAGGTTGGGGAAGATGACTGTTGGAGAAAGAGGAAATTTTCGTCAAAATTCACCTTCTAACGCGCCTAGAGGAGGTGAGAACACCTCCTATGACAGGTCAGCACTTAAGTGTGTAGAAAATAGAGAAATATAAAGTTCAGTGGGGTAATAGGACACCCTTGAAGTTGGAGTGTGTAGTTGAGATTTCGGGTATAGGTTGGGGGGGTTTTAGACCATTTTCTCTTTATTTTTTCATATTTTTTCTAAGGACATTCTTTGTTTTAAAAAAGATGTTTGTGAGTATACTCATGGTATGATCTTGGAGTTTGAATCCAACATGTACACGCAAGTGTTCTTTTTCTAACCTTGATTTCACAACATTATTCTCTCTATATAGTGCCAACATTATCTAGCAACACTATCTTCACCTTATTAAGATTTTCCAACTTGGTTGACATGCCAATGTGTATTTAGTATGCACACAATTAGTTTTTTTTCTCCACTTTTTCATTAATATTTACCACACAAAAGATGAATGATAGTGTGGGGCATGATTTTTTTTCTTTATTAAGTTAGTTAAATCAGATCAACATTTTTCATTTTCAATAACTTGTAGAAAAAAAATCAATTTTTATTTCATAATTCAAACATATTTGTTAATTATTATTTATGTAATTCTTTAAAAGGTTTGTTCCCATAGAAATGGCATACATGCATGTTGCATGTGCTCAGACACTACTCATGATTAAAATGTAACATCAAAAAGTCTAGCTATTACACTAGGAAGTCACGTTGATCTAGCCTTACAAGTGATGGATTGAGAGATACTCACACAGATGGTTGTATCCAACATAATTTTTGCAATCCAGAAAAGAACAAGCATAAGCCTCCCTGCAAAATACTTCAAGAAATTTCTCCTGCATGGAAGCAACCAAAATTATGTAAGACATTGTAAACATGTGTAGCAAGTTAACATGCAGACGAAAGCTAATACTACTGCTACTACTCCAGTTACAAAATTAGTAACTTCCACAAGCTTTGAAATAGTCTATCGGAAAGAGTAGGTAGGGGTCAGGTTTGCATGCACCCCACCCTTCCTGGACCCCACTTGTGGGATCACACTGATATGTTGTTGTTGTTGCACAAGCTTTGAAATTAATCAACTCAAAAGCAAATACTTTATCCTTTTTTTTTCTTATTTGCCTTTATTCTCCTTATAACACAACCCAGAAGACCACCTAAGACAAATAGGCTGAAAGCACAAATCCAAATAGGCAGCTTACTTCACCTAAAACCCTGGGCTTAGGCTTGATCTTAATCTAAAGTCCATTTCAAACTGAAACCCCACGACAAAAGAAGAACAAGATGCTGGAAGGGGCAAAGAAGAACCATAACATAAAAACAAAAGAAAATTTACAGTGAAACAACCAAGGCTACAGAAAATATGACAGGAAAAAGGAAGGAACAATGAAACCGTTTTGAAGCAAGCAATTCACCAGAAATAGGTCTTACACTTTTGAGCGGAATTCTTCTCTTGATCATATAATGGACAACACAATGCTACTACAATTTCAAAGTAAAGAATCTACACCTCAATGCTCAACAAAAGCATTTCAAATAGTCTCTGCTTATAAATAAAATGTTGTAAAGAGAAAATGATATAAACCTCGACTGCAATAATCAACTAATTTGGTGCAACTATATTACCAGAGAAAAGAAAAGCAACATGGACACAAGATAAAAAAGCAGAAAGCATCATAGATGTTTTCTAGTCCAATAAATGACACTAGATTTACAATTGCCAAATATATGAAGCATCTACCCAATTCAATGGACTTTGAAACAAGGATTTCCATGTTCCACCAGTCTTACTCCTCAATGCATGAGAGACATGAACATTTCACCAACACAATTAGATGCTAGAGGAAGTGAGGCATGGATTGGTTTAGGCCAGCTAAGAATATGGTATTTCTAAGGATCATCTTTAGCTTAAGGATGTGAATAATATTCACAACTATGTTCCATGTTACTTGTTGTGGCTTCAATAAGTTCCTAGTTATACTTATGATATTCCTGTAAAAAAGAGAGTTCCATTACTTTCTCAAAGAAAAAAAAAAGGAGTTCCATTTGTGATATTAGGCCAAATCATGTATACCTTTAGCAGCCTAGTCCAAATCTCGCACTGGTAAGTGGCTTTTGCAATCTCCAATAATTCAATCAACAGCTATCTATGCCTCAACCTCAAATTAACTGAGGTCGGATTCATGAATCCCAAAAAAAAAATTGTTGTATACTTCTATTCAATTTCACTTGATTCCAGTGCTGTCTAAAGGGCAAATAAGGAGTTCTCTAGAACTAGAGGTTCTCTAAACCACACACTTATCAGTAATACGGACATAAGTCTCTAACATGACAAAAGGACTCCCTACGAAAACCAGACTTATTATAAGTGTAAGACAACTAAACCTTAATCCCAACTAATTGGTATCACCTATATGAATTGCTTTCATTGGGTCTTTTCTTAGCCAAGTCAATATTTAAGCCGAGATATCGTAGGTCTACTAAGAGTCTATTATCTTCTACAGTCATCGCATTATCACACCTCTGAGTTGGTGCATATACAGGCTTATGTAATAGTAAGACATGGTTCTTTGTGGTTAACATAAGACACGATAAAACTACCTAGGTGAAATTATCTCATTTTATCCTCTATTTGTGTTATTTACATCCTCTGTTGGATATTATCACCTCTAATTTTTTGTATTCTACATAACATTCATCTTAATATCCACATTTCTACACCATTCATCTAGCGAATATGGTTGTATTTAACGACCCAAGATTCAATGTGTTACAACACTTCTTATCTGCTCATCACATAGCACACTCGGACAACTTCTCATTTCATCTACGTTCTTTTGATTTTTTTGTGTTAGATCTCCATCTATTATCTCATTATCATGTAAGATTTAACTTATATATCTAAATGTCAGCATTTACACTAAATGATCTTGTCAAAATTTACTTCACCTTTATTTACTTGAGATATTGTGTATATCATAAATGCCTCCAGCAGCAATCTCATAGTCCACATAACACTAAAAGAAGTTTAACAATCTCCAAAATCAGTGAGCTATGGAGGTTTTAGACTGCATTTGTGTTAATTGGTCACTTCTTGAATAGAAGTCCTCGAAGTCAAAGAATGAATTTTGAAAGGATTAATATGAGAAATGCCTTATCAGGAACTCTTTTATAACATCAATGTACATAAGACAATGAAAATTATATGTACAACATCAAATATTGAACAATTGAATAAGGATTGTAACCCATACCGTAGCTTTGTTAACAAGAAAGGTTGCTTCATGTAACATCCTAATATCAGCATTTTCATTTTTTATTATTCGATGAACTCGGTTGTGGGGAAATCGGTAAAGCGCACTCTCACTCTTCTCATCTTCCTCCTCTTCATCATCCTCCCTTTTCTTCTTTGCCTTCAATTTCTTCTCCTCATTCTTTTTGGTGGTACCATTGCTAATCGCTTTATCTTTTACCTTGCCATTATTTGTTTTACCCTTCTCCCTTTTCATCTTCTCCTTTGTAGCTGGACTTGCAACTCCATTACTATATGATTTTTTCACTAGCTTTTCTTCAGCCTCTTCATCTCCTTCCTTTTTATTTTGTGTCTTCTTCGTATTTTTCTCTTCTTTTTTCAACTGACTCGAATCACCATTGATCTTGGCCTTCTTTGCTGATTGTCCTTCTCTTTCTCCTTCATCTGTCCTTTTCTTCTTCTTGTTCTCTTCCTTCTTAATTACACCTCCATGACTAGAACCTCCATTGCTCTTTCCCTTTTTTGCTAGTTTTGTTTCTCCTTCTACTTCCCTCCTCTCATCCTTCTTGTTCCTCTTTTCATTTTTGCCTCCACGACTAGAATCTCCATTGTTCTTTGCCGTTTTACCTTCATTCACTTTATCTTCCTTCTTAGCCTTTTCATTCTTCTCCTTCATATTTTTCTCCCTATAATCCTTTTTGCTTTTAACCATTTTTGCACCGACATTTTGCTCCTTTTCTTCAACCTCCTCTTCTTTTTCGATCATCTTCTTCTTTCTCGTATATATTTTCAAGTTTTCACTCTCGCTCTGCCCACTACCATCCACTATTTTCTTCCCCTTTCTTCTATAAACCTTCTTCTGTACTTCCAAATCCTCCTTCCTGCCCCGGCTGTTAGTATTACCGACTTTGCTACCCTCGACTTTTTCTTCCTCATCTTCTTCTTCTTTTTCCGTATCGCTTACATACTCCTTGTGAACATTCTGCACGTCGTCGCCTTCTTCCTCGGTTTCATCGGCGTCTTGTGATTCGGCACTGGAAGATGGAATGACGAAATCCTCCGGCTCATCTCCGTCGTGGTTGTCAGAATTTCCGTTACTCTTCTTCGGCATTACTGGAATCTAGTAAGTTAAATGGCTGCCGCCGGTTGCAACGGATGTCCGCGGAGGAGAAGGGCACTTAGTTGCTGATTCAATTTTCGCAGGCGTTATAATAATGAGGGCTTTTTTCCCAAGTGAAGAAACTCACACGTGGCTTTCGGACTCGCAGTGGGCTTTGCTTCCTCTCTTGAGACATGTGAAAAATACACTCTTGGCCTTGTTAATAATTATTTTCTCCGTCCAATAATAGGTTTTATTATATCACTCTTTGGATATAATAAATGCAATGTCTTGAAAAATATAATAAAAAAATAACTATAATTAATTATAAGGGTAAAATTAGAAACTAAATGTAAAATTATCTATTGATTTCATAAAGCGAACAAGTATTGTTGAACATACTAAAATAATATACTAGATAATTATTGTTAGACAGAGGAAGTAATAATAATTGGCATACTCCTTCCGTCCTATATTAATTGATCATCTTACTATAAATAATTGTCGCATATTAATTGTCTATCTTACTAAATTAAGAAAACATTAATTAAATTTTTCCTATACTAACGTTGCAATTAATTCTTTTTTAAAGTGTTCACATTGTTTGAAATTCTCAAGAAGTTTTTTAATGGGTGAATTTGTAAAATTATCTTCTTATTTATGATTTCTTATGTAAAAGAACAAAATGATCAATTAATGTGGAACGGAGGGAGTAATATATAAACGTTCTCTGTAACTTGGCATTAGTTGCCATATGTACCCTTCAATATTGAATGTATATGAGTAAATATTAAAATTTGTATAAAATTGAATAGTAGACATACACATTCTATATGTGGCATTATATAGTAGGACGTCTTGTAGGATTGCAATTTGCCAGGTAGGATGCCACATATGATATGCGTCTATTTGTCCAATAGTATACAAGTTTTAGCATCTATTTGTGTACACTCTAATTTGGATTGAAACTAAGTTAAAGGACATATATATATATAATTTGTAGGTATAATTTAGATTAAATGGAAAAGAGTCGAAAAACAATATTCTTAAACTCCGAAATTGAATAAAAACATATATTAACATGGATAAATGGCATGTACCAGTTCTCAGAATCAAAAACTGGAAGATCAACATCAGTCAAGAATAACATGTAAACAGAATTAAAACATCTAGCATCGAAAACATGTTAACTTCATCAAACATATAGACAATAAAAGGATGAACAATCAACTGATGATCCACAAGAAGAATTATCTCATAACTTATGTAAATCAATCAAAGAAGGAGGAACCTCAGTTTGCCAGATTGCACCTTTGCTGTTGCAGGGGATGAAAAGAACAACTAGGGTCTCAATTTGGAAACCATAGTTAATTGTCGTTATCTCTTGTGAATTGGGTCACTATTGGGTCTGATTTTGTTTGGACATGTTTTTTACTAAATAAAAGGGTTTGATGGTCGATATTAATTATTTTTAAAAAAAAATATACACAATTAATAGTTTGATCCACAAGCTTTTGTCGTTAATAGTTTAGTCCGAAAATATCCATAGGGAAAAGGCATAAATTCCCCCTGAACTTGTCATGAAAGGTCAGTTACACGTTTATACTATTGTGATGACCTACTGTACACTTGAATTACTTAAAAGTGAATTTATTTCAACCATGACGCACATACAATTAGTCACATGATCAGAAAGTGTTTCACACTCGCACCACGTCATCACCATGTCACTGTCACATCAATAATTACGTCAGATTTTTTTAAAGGGAAAAGACATAAATTCACCCTTCAACTTGTCCTAAAAAATCAATTATACGCTTAAACTATCATGACTACCTATTACACACTTATTCTTGTTAAAACTGTAACTAATACCACCCTAAAACTGACGTGGAAATAAAATTAAATAAAAAAATAAAAATGGCGGGTTTGAGTCTAAAATAAAGTCAAAAAAATAATTTTTTTGACCCCCACCCCCCTCTGTTCTCCTTCTTTGTGCTCATCTTCTCTTATTCTCCTTTAGACTTCTTCTTTATTTTTTACTTATCACAACTCTACAATTTCTCACTCAATTTCATCATTACTTGAGAATTCTCGACTAATTTCCCACTGATTCATCAAAAAAGGTAATTTGCTAATCTAAATTTTACAACTCATTAGCATCAAAAGAACATTGAAGACTCAACCCATAAATTCCCAAACAATTATTACCAATAAAAGTTAATTGCTCCCCACCACCATATATCAAAATTATCAATATTAAACAGAGCTGCGAATTTGATAGAGCAGGGGTTTGGGTTCAATGATAATTTATACATAGCAAAATCAAAATTGGCTCGACAATATAAAATTGATCAGTATCAAACTAAAATATCCATTTCAAGTTTCACAACCCATTACCATGAAAACGCTAATAACTAGAAAGAATATTCAAAACAAACCATTACCAATTAACATTTATTTGACCCATATTTGAAAAACCCTGAAGAAAGGAAGCTGTTTAAATAGGCTAAGAAGTTGAGAAATATAAGTTTTGAGTTCAAAACTCATGTCAGAGATGGTGACAAGTGAGATGAAATTGTATTGGGTAATAACTTTGATTTAATTTGCTATCCATGTCCCCCACTCCTTCATGAATATTCCAACCACTGCTGCTACTCCGTCGATCTTATCTGTCGCAATAGTTTGTATGGTATGTTTTATAATTAGAAGAAAAGATTGAAAATGGAGTCATTTAGGTGAAGAAAAAGATAAAACATAAAGAAAAAAATGGTGTCATTTAAGTGAGGAAGAAGAGAGAAGATAGAGGTAAAAATGGTTGGGAAAAAATGAAATAAAAAAAGACAGAAGATAGAGGCAAAATTGGTTGGGAAAAAAAGTGAATTTTTTTTAAAAAAAATTACATGTATATGCTTGCATAGATCTGGCAGCGCGTGCGCACAGCGCTAGTATGTGTGACTGGTGTTGTACATTAGAAGGTGGTATTAGTTACACTTTTAACAAGAATAAGTGTGTAATTGTAACACCCCAGAAACTAGTAGGCCAAACTAGAACTTGACATGAGGGTTAGAGTCGTAGATATAAATCCCCGTACTTAAAATGAAGGGTTTCGGGTTAGAACGTGAAGGTATGAACCCCTAAGGACCAACCAAGGGTCCTTGAGGAGGACCCAAAATTCTGCCTCAAAACAGTGACCCATGAAAGGGACTCACGCCCCGTGGGTGAGGGTGGTGGGTCAGGATCCCAAAATCAGTGCCTCAGACCACCACCCACGATTGACAAGCAGGCCCCGTGGGTCCACCCACGGCCCGTGGGCATGGTCTCGTGGGTGAGGCAGTGTTGGTCTTAGACAGTTAAGTGAAGACTTAATGAAACTTTCCAGAATTAATTAGGGGTTAAGTGGTGTTGTTTTAACCTTACTTAGACCACATATATAAAGCCTTTAGACCCCTAAATTCATTGATCCTAGTCATTATTTCAACTCACCAAAAAAGAACCCAATTCCCTCCCAAAAATCCTCTCTTAAGAAAGTGAAGAAGAAGAAGAGAATCAAGCTAGGTCAAGTTCCTCCAATCTTCCAAGCTTTGTGAGGGCTTTGTATCCAAGGTATGATAGCTTATTCATCCATGGATTCTTCCATCCATGGAGCCCCCTAGAATTCCTCCAACTTGATGAAGAATTCCCCAATTCAAGTTAGGGTTTCTTCAATATTGTGGGTTATGATGTATGATTGATCCAATTTAGTGGATATTGATTGTTTATGATATAATTAGTAGTGAATCATGCTATTATGAAGAAATTACATGTTTTTCATGCCTAATCCTAGTCTAATTGATGAATTTGAAGTAATGTGGGTTTATGTCTTAAGAAGGGAAAATTGAGGATTTAGAGATAATCTTCTAGGGTTGATGATATGTGTAGTAATTTCTTGAGAGTAAAAGCATGTAGACATGAATTGAATTGGATTAAAGTATATATGATGAATCGTGATTAGTAATGTTTGAGATTTTGCCTTTATGATGATATATGACTAGAATTGCTTGAGAATGAAACATGTGACTATAATGTCTTGTGATCTAGGTATGTATTATAATTGTAAGAAGTAAAGCTTTGAGAGTAAGGCTTGTATTTATGAATGTTGGGCTCTAGGGCTTTGAGAGTAAAGCTAATATGATGAATTATGTATGTTAAGGCCCTGAGGGAAGTTGAGATGATAATGGTAGACTATTAGGTAGAGTTGTTGTGGAAGGACTTTACCCACCTCATCTACCTTATGTATGTTTGTGGATTGGTTGTCAAGGACATCTCTCGATGAGTCATGAGTTAAGTAAGGCTTAATAACTAGTCTAAGGAGGTGTATGCCTTGCCCCAAATGAATATTGACAATGAGATGGAGGCTCACACCTAGTTGAGTATGGGATTCCAAAATAAAGGAGGCTCACACCTAGTTGAGTCCGGGCTTCCAAAGTAAGGGGGAACTCTCACATAGTAGAGTCCGGGGTTTTGCAAAGTAGGTCTCATGAGATGGAAGCCTTCACCTAGTAGAGTCTGTTCTAGTAGTAATCTCTGTATCCAATGAATTAAGACATAAGCATTAATGGACTAAGACATACTTAATGAAGTATCTCATAGTGTTCGAGATGATAATGAACTAAGACATGCTTAAAGAAGTATCTCATAGTGTTCAAAAGTAAAGAAGAGGAACTAAGATGTCCTTAAGCGAGTACCTCCTAGTGTTCCAATGTTTTAAAAGAGGGACTAGTCCCCAACCAAGAAGTATGATTATGATGACCTAAAGTGGTACTTAGAATGGGTGGGATTATGGAGTCTTATCCATGGATTGCACAAGTATGACTTGAGATTACCTAGGAAGTGTTTCTCTTATATGATGTATGTTGAGATGGGATTGTTGCTATAGTTGCCTTCCTTGATATGTTTGACTAAAGGTGAATGTTCCCTTGTCTATGAGACATAAGCTAAGGACGGGATCAAAGATGGTAAGTATGTATGATGGCCTAAGGTGGTACTTAGTATAGGTAAGATTATGGGATCTTATTTATGCATTGCACAAGTATGACTTGAAGCTACTTATGAGCGTTCCTCTTATCATATGAAGGACTAAGGGTTGACAAATGCTTATATTATGCTTATGTTGGAGATTATGCCTATGACTATGTTGTTGTCTCTTATGCTATAGTTTATGTTTTATAAAGTATCTTTTATGATTATGGCATATATCTTATGTTGACTAACCCTTATGTTATGCCCTTATGATGTTATGCTAGCTATCATATTTAGTACATTTTGTACTAACGCATACTCTTGCCTACATTCTTATCAAATGTAAGGTCGGACGATCTTGAGTTCCATTCTCGTGGCTAGGTTTCTAGTAGAGCAAGGAGTTGAACACTTGGTTAGTCCTCATAGCATTCTAGGATATTGCCACCATTTCCTTTATGTTTAGACTTTTGTATGGGTTGCATCCCAAAGATGTTCATGTTCTAGATGGTTTGAGACAAGTGTAATAGACTTCCGCTTTGCTTTACAAAAGACTTTGATTGTATGGAAAATGTTTTAAAATTTCTGCACTTTTCTATTATCTTATGTTATGATATGCTAAGGGGCTTGTATGAGACCCTTCGGGGTTGAGTACGCCTTGTTACATCTAGGGTGTACTCCTGGTTCGTGACAGTAATAGATCGCCATGATAGTTTAAGCGTGTAATTGACTTTTCGAGATAAGTTCATGGGTGAGTTTATGTCTTTTTCCTTTTAAAAAATAATAATTCATGTCACACAATTTCTTCTTCTTCCCTAACACCATCAAACCCACCATTAAATCACTACCATTGTTGCTATTATCATCAAATTCACTTCTCCACCACCATAGATTTCACCACCCATAATCAAATTCACCACCTGAATCTTTCCACAACCATTGCCATCATAAAAAATCGATAACAAACATCATAAATTTAACTAAATTCACCATCGGAACCATATCACTATCATTGAAATTCATCACAATCATAATCATAAATTCACCATCCACATCAAAATCACGAGTTTCATTGTCATTATCGAAATTAAAAGTCATACCACCACTAATTTTTCACCCATCACCAAACTCACCACAAAAAATTATCACAATATACAAATTTCATTCAAGCACAAAGAGGAGAATTATGAAAACTTGCAATATTTATTTGCAAAGATTTTAGTCAGACAATTGAAAAACTAATGCTCGATTTACTATTACTGATTTTGAAGAAAATCTAGAGAGGATTTTTCTGAGAGAGAAGAAAGATCTATGAACATACATTAAAAATTGAATTTTGTGCAAAAACCCAGAAACTTTTTACACAAAAAAGCAAGATATGAAAATTTTCTTATTTGAAATGCTCACAATCAACAAAAAAACACAAAAATAAATTGAATAATCCGTTCTTGACTTGACAAATTTGATGTGGGAATAGTAAGGATTGGCCAATTTTAGATGTCTCGCCGAATTTTTTTTCGAATCGTGAACCTAATTAATTGAACAACTTCGTAATTTTTGCGATGAATTTCTATCCCGCAATATTATTTTCTATTTTTCTCTTGGAAATTTATCATGAAAAAAAAATATTTTTCACATTAGCCATAGCAGAAAGAAGGTTTATGATAAGAAAAAAATGGAGGAAGAAGAAAGGTAGGGTAACGTGAAGGAGAAGGGTGGGGTGTGAAAAAATTACCTTTTTTAAAAAACTTTAATGCGCCTTTTATTTATTTATTTATTTAATCTTATTTCCATGTCAGCTTTGAGGGTGGTATTAAATTCACTTTTAGTAGTATAAGTGTGTAATAGGTCGCCTCAATAGTTTAAGTGTGTAATTGACTTTTCGGTACAACTTCAGAGGTGAATTTATGCCTTTTCTCAATATCCATTTTATTACTTAATAGGCAAAATTACCTATTTTTTAAATAAATATACATATATATTTTTTAAAAAACATGTTCTTCTTCTAATGATAACTTTTTAATTAGAAAATGCTTGTCTTTTTCAATTGAAAAAAATTACCACAACATACACAGTAAAATTTCACTAAGTAGAATATGGGGAGGATAAAATGTACGCAATCATTATCACTATTTTGTGGAGGTAGAGAGATTGTTTTCAGAAGACCACCGGCTCAAGTTCATCAAAATCAAGTATAAGAAGAAGAAATAATGAAGAAATTATAGCAATTAATATGAAAAAGTAGTGCAAAGTCTACAAGAAAGAAATAATAACATCGAAACACAATAAACAACACATGACAAGAACTACAAGGATACGACTAGTAATATAACATGCACTAATAAACATAAGTTTTCACAGTGCAAGACAACACCCTACCCCTATATATACTAACCTTCTACCCTAATACGCGACCTCCACTCTTTCCTATCCAGAGTCATATCATCGGTAATATGAAGTTGCACCATATCTTGTATAATCACCTCTCCCCAATACTTTCAACCTACCTCTACCTCTTCACGTACCAACTACAACCAGTCTCTCAGACTCCTCACTCGAGCGTCAACGTACCTTCTCTTCACATGTCCAAACTATCTCAATCTCGCTTATATAATCTTATTGCCATAGAAGTCGCTCCCACCTTCTCCTAGATAACATCATTCCTAAATCATGTCGCTCCTAGTATGCTCATACGACCACACGTCCATCTCAGCATCCTCATCTCTGCAACATGCATCTTCTGAATATTGTGAGTTCTTGACTGGTCAATTGGTTCCCTTTTATCTAGTTCACTCATAAAATTTAATAGTATGTAAATGTATTCATTTCCTTTACATTGACCACTGCATATACCAAAGACGGTATAACCATCGTTATGGTGTAGAACTTACATTTAAGTTTAGGTGGTACTTTCTTACCACACAAGACTATGGAGGCATACCTCAATTTCATTAATGTCACCCCGATGCGGTGTATGACATCGTCATCGATATTTCCACTATCTTAAATTACGGACCCAACATACTTAAAATTTTCTCTCTTTAAAATATTATGTATGACAAACCTTACTTTCACGTCCACTTCATTCAATGCAACACTGAATTTGCACTCCAAATATTCCATTTTGGTCTTACTCAACTTGTACTCGTTGAACTTTAGAGTTTATCTCCAAATGTCCAACCTAACATTAACTTTGTTTAGTGTCTCTTCAGTGTCGTCAACTAGGCGGAATGGGTGCGAAGTAGGGCGGGTTTAAGCATATGCGGGGCAAGCAGGTTGTGATAAATGTGGTTGTGAGTCGCGGTAAAATTAAAAAATACACAATTTATGTGGTGCGATGCGGGCGTGGGTTAGTGCAGAAACAACTTTAGAAATCAGAAGCTACCCTTAATGTGATTTGAAAGATCTCGCTAATTAATGTGGATTACTTTTAGCTATTTGAAGCTAGCAATTTTATTTTATTTTTGTAAGTTGTCTAAATAATGATAACAATAATCTCTTATAAATGTACTAGAGAGGCATGACCCGTGGTTGAGCACGGATCCAATATTTTACACTTCAAAGTGATAAGACGTATGAAAATGCACAATTATAAACATTTGCAACTATATTGATGCAAAACTATATTGAACAAATACTTAAGTTTACACCAAAATACACCTTCATATAGGCATTTTACATATTCAAAATAATATAACATCAGTAATCCTTGTCTACAAATATCCTTGTCTCAATAGTTTGGTAAAAAATGTCCTATTGCTATTTAATGGGTTAAAATTGCATCTTTTTCAAGTAAATATATTATTTGCTTAATGGGTCAAATTCATAATTTACTTAATAATCTATATCACTTGGTCCATGTGTTAAAATAAATTAAATGAGGTTTACCCTAATTTTAGTCATTGTACGAATAATTGCGGCTTTTACACCCAATTCACAAAGAGGACACAATTGCACGAACAAGAAAAAAAAAAATCAAATTGAGAATGTCAGGTAAGATTTTTCGGCCGACCTCTATTTCCTTTTGTATGCATAGATTGATTGTTGCATAGAATTTGAAATTAACCCTAAAATAAATAACATGTATTGAACTTGTGCTAACACGGATTCTGTATCTAATTTTAATAGGGATTTTTACATAAATAATAAATTTTAGTTGACTAATTACGATTTTAAGTGTTACTTTATTTTTATTACCATATATGACATAATTTTAGCTTTAATAACCATTTGATATAAATCTATATTAAAGTTGTATCAAAACAATATTAAAGTTTTAATTAAAGTTATATCAACATTGTATTAAAAGTTGTATCAAAACTGTATTATTATTATTGTAGAACAAATATAATACATTTCTAACAATGTAAACTAATTTAAATAGTACTGGAATGTTTGAAATTCATATATAATGCTTGTAGTATATTTGTATAAAAAATGTTTTAGTTATATATTAGGCGAAGTTCTAAGAAATTGTATTAAAATTGTATCAAAATTGTATTTAATATAAACAATCGATGGTCTATGATTTATCGGAAAAAGAAACAGCGAAGCTCTGAAAAATCTGTATTAAAATTGGATAAATATATACGATAGTTATAACACAATTCGAATTATACATTACTATAAATTAAAAAAAAATGTAAACTAATTTAAAGTACCAAAATGTTTGAATTCACATATAATACTTATAATTATATTAAAAATATTAAAATTATATATTCACCACATGCATTGAAATTATATGCAAGAGAGAAAGATGAACAGAGAAAAAAAAAGGAGAGAGGGAGAAAGAGATAAACAAAAAAAGAGAGTGAAACGGAAAAAAAGAAGAAAATAAAGAGAGTGACAAACGGGGAAAAAGAAAGAGAAAGTGAAAAACGAGAAAAAAAAAGAGGAGGGAGAGAAAGCCAAAAATGTTATAAATGGTAAAATACATCATATTACTATAAATGGTAATTATGAAAGTAATATTACTTGATTTGAATTGTTCAGTAAAAAACGGTGATGTTACCTATTGTGAAAAATCAAATTAGAAATAATTTCACAATTCCATCTTTGTGTGTGTGTGTGTGTGTGTGTGAGAGAGAGAGAGAGAGAGAGAGAGAGAGAGAGAGAGAGCAAAATGACAACTTCCAAGCTACAGCCTGCAATGTATACCTTGGGTTTTGCATACAATTGAGTTCAAAAGGTGCATATCTTCCCTGGTTTCCTCACTACTTAATAGAATCATGGTAATTGTCTGACTGAGATTTTCCAGTCTCTCAGTCTTTTTCAAGGGAAGTATATATACATATCTTGTATCAATGAGGTTTGACCACAAATGAATGCGATAAGTACCTAAATCCACCCCGTCAACCCATATTTCTCAGCAACGTTGTACATTACTAGCTTGTCCCACGCATGACCAAATAGACGCTCTCCTCCAATGGAAAAGGTAAGAGCCCAACTTGAGAGGATAACAGCAAACACCGTGAAACCAATTGCTGACCTGACAACATCTACAAATCATAGTTTTCAAAACTCAATATTAGATAATTGCTTGCAGGCCCAAGTTGAAATGATAACTCATAACAGTAAACACCATGAAACCAATTGCTCTAAGCTCTCATAAACGCAAACACCATGAAATTCACCTAACATCTATAACTCAAAACATTCTAAAACCTGAACAATAGAGACTGTAATATGCCCAGTAGATTAACGTAGAGATAGCTATATAAGACTTATCGGAGTCGCCAAGGATGTGATGAAACCTAATTCAGACACACACACATACACACACACACACACACACACACACACACACACACACACACACACACACACACATATATATATATATATAGAGAGAGAGAATTGGATGGAAAATGAGCTGAGGACAAAGTGTTTTTTAAGGAAAAAGCTCGTATTATTTAACCATGAAGATAATCAAAACCAACTAAAGCATAGGAGTTCCTCCAGCATGTGCTGCAGATCCCTAGAGGACGCATGCAAACCTCAACATTCAATTCCACTTGAAATGGGCCTCCGTAGTGACTAGAAAGAGGTAAAATAAAGTCCCCCTTCAAGGTTCTTTCCTTGATAGGGGCTATTTATGACAAGTAAGCAGCCATATGGTCTCTTCTACAGTTAGTAAAGCACTGCATCTAAATTATATAGGACAGGGCTTTTGCACACAGGATGATGAAACCTCCATTTAACTTTGTCCTTTATATGCATAAGCATATAGCTTGATTGAATGACTATTTCTGTGTTCAATGATGGGACTCGAGTCATTGATTATATGGGCTCAGGGGCATCTCAGGATGAAATGTCGAGTCACTCCTCATGGACATAAATGTGGTAGGTGAAGGGTTGGCAAGAAAATGTTAACCCATTCACGCTCATAGAGGAAGTCTTGCAGCTAATTACAAATGGCTGCTGATCACCATCCAAATCCATGACTTTTGACAAACAAAAAATTGTTTGGCAAAGTGAATGAAGCCAAGTATAATTTGGAATTGTGGATGCCATCAGTGACATCCGGAGAGGTATTCACCTCTTAAATAGGCAGATAATATTCTTCAGATGAAGCACATAAAAAATACACTAATATAAAAGTGAGGTAGAGCACAATATAAACACACACACACATTGATGTTGTCACCATTTGGAGAAATTTTGTAGCTCTCTCATCAATACAGTGGAGTTCTGATCCCGTTGTTTTTACTCTTCACATTGTAGAGGTTTTACCACATTAAAATTTCAATGTTCGATATTTTTGTTCTCACAAGACAGGGAGAGGATTTAATACCTGTTTGTTTTTACTCCGCTGTGTGAAACACACCTTTCCAAACACCAACAATTTGTACCAAAGCTTTGGTTCGAGATATCTATATTGTGGTGGAAACTCTTTTGAAACTGGTAACATGACTATATTGTGGTGGAAACTTACTAAGGGTTCCTTAATTGTGGCTCATGGTCTGTAGTGGACTACTATTTCTACTGATATGATGAATGCAGTTGAGAGTAATAACTCTTCAACATTATGACATAAGAGGCTTAGCCAGATTATAGAGAAAGGACTTGATATTCTGGCCAAGAAGACATTGTTGTCAGATTTCAAGAGTGCTAAAATAGAAAAGTGTCAGCACTACTTAGCTAGAGGACAAAATAGAAATGTCTTTCAAATATCATCCACCTCCAAGAAATATGCAACTCTGAAGTCGGAAGAAGAAAAGAAGTCTAACCAATACGTATTTCTCCGTTTCTTCTTCCGACTTCAGAGTTACTTAGCTAGAGAACAAAATAGAAAAGAAGAAATACGTATTGGTTGGACTTTGAAGTCGCCGGCAAAGTCTGGTTGGTCGACGGAGAAGCCTAGTTGAGTTGACTGGTTGGAGTCACAGTCGAGGTCTAAGAGTGCAACTGTGAGAATTTGGAAAGAAAACCCTAAAATTACCATTAAACTTTTAAAATCCTACATTGTTAGTCTTTTTTTAAGAAAATACAAAAGGCGACGCCTTTCTCGCCATGGGCGTCGCCTTTTGAAGATCGCCTCGCCACAAAGCTAATAGGCGATAAAGGGTCGCCTCGTGTCTCCTCGCGCCATTGGCGACGAGGCAATCACCTTTCACAACACTTATAATTGTTCCAAGAAACTTTGGGGTCAATGTCTTGAAGACTATAGATCAAGTGTTGGGTGTCTTTAAGCAGTTTCAGGCATTAGGTGAGAGATAAACTGGAAAGAAGCTGAAGTGTATTCGTACTGATAAGGATGGTTAATATTGTCGACGAACACCGCAAGCAACAAGGTATCAATAACAAAAGGCTTCTCAGCTTAATGGTGTGGCAGTGAGGTAGAGCACAATATATAAAGAAAGTGTGCAGATGAAAGTAAATCTGACCAGCCAGCTTCTTTTAGCAATTCCTGATTTGTTTCTTATTGGATTAAGCTGACATTTGAACGGAGTGTTGCCAACAACTTTGTCCTTCATTAGAAACTAACAAGGCAAGATTTGGAGTCATGTAGCTCTATATTTTTAGAAAGTGAACAATAGCTACTCTCAAATTGTTACAGGAAACATCCTTCTCATACCAAACTTCGCTTGGAACATCAGTCTTGAAAGCAATAGCAAGATATAGGTTAATAACATGTGCAGCGATTAATAAAACATCAACCCAAAAAGAACCTGACAACTTTGCTTCAAAAAATAAACATCTAACTCTTTTCATCAAGGTCTTGTTCATCCTCTTTGCCAAACCATAAACTGAGGAGTTTTAGGAGGAGTCTTCTGGTGGTTGATACCTTGTTGCTTGCAAATTCGCCAAACAGTCCACAATATTCACCATTGTTATCAGTACGAATACACTTCAACTTCTTTCCTATTTTGTCTCTCAACACTCTCAACTAAGCCTGAAACTGCTTAAAGACGTCCAACACTTGGTCTTTAGTCTTCAAGACATAGAGCCAAAGTTTCCTTGAGCAATCACCAATAAAAGTAACAAAGTTAAGTGCACCACCCAAAGTTCTTATCTTCATTGGGCAGTTTTATCTTTCTTGAAGGAGGATAAGACTTGAAAGAAATTCTATTTTGTTTTCCAGACAAGCAGAGCCCACACTTTCCTAATTTAGCACTTTTGAAATCTAACAACAATTTCTTCTTGGTCAGAACATTAAGGGGTCGTTGGCAGGGTGTATAAAAATAGTGTTGAAGAGAATGAATTAGTAATGTTGACAATAGTAATGCTGGTATACGTTATGCTAAGATTATTTCTTATGCACTCTTTGATTTGGTATATTAAAATAACATGCATTTCTTTTTCTTTCTTTTTTTTTTTTATAAAAAAATTATTTGTTCATAAATATACCCTCCACAAATATGGTGGAAATAATGTAGAAAAGGTTCTAAGAGGCGATTGTGTCTTTAACTCTACTAATATATGCATTTGAACTCCTTGGATTATTGACACAATGATTCGTCATGTATTAGTTATACATAGCATAATACCCTCCATAATACATAGATTGAAAAAGTGTATCAAATAAGGTATTAGTAATACACAAAGCTAATGCATGCATTATATTTTTCTAATGCATCCTACCAAACATGCCCTAAGTCCTTTCTCACCAAAATGAAGCATTCATTACAAGTTGTGTAGTCAAAGCTAATAAAATCACTAACCCCAAAACAATAATTATTTTCTACACACATTTTTATTCAAACTTTCTCTAGCAAACTAGTTTCTAATTCATCTATTTCAGTTTTTCATATAAGTAATAATGTTTTTTAGTAATGCTTGCTATACACTCTTAGTTATGCCTCAGTTACCGTTGTTTAACTTTTCAAACTAGTACTCTAAAAATCTGGCTAACCACCCTAGAAGATCAAAATGGTATAACTTATAACATCTGGGAAATGACTCATCATCCAACGAAATTTAATTTGTTTTCCATGTAAACATAACCATCCTAGGAGAAAGAGGGTATATAACACCTGGAAAATGTTTCATTTTTTCTTTTGAGATAATCATCTGTAAAATGTTTTGTTATCCAGCTAAACATAATGCAGACACAGCTGTAAAAAGTCTCAACATTTAAACAAAGAAGTCAACTCCAAAACATGGATGACATATGGTTTATATTTCTTGAATATCAAGTGCTTTTTGGTCATCACTCTTAACATTAACTTTATTACCAACAAATTGATTTTTAGTATCTAGTGAATAATTTGAAGTACCAGGTTTAACGAATATTACTTTGGCATCTCAAAACTTAAGACCTCTTTTCAGCAATCCTGCCCCAGGCCTCAAAGGTTGTGAACTTCTCACCTACCTTGTGTAATTGTTCAATAAGCTTCCTAAATCTATTGAGCTAGAGGCGTTTATTCCAGTTTTGACTATCTAACTATCTATTGCCTTAATAATGCAATCAACAAGTACCACATCAACATAACACTATCAAATATACATCACATCAGACTAAACGAGACAACCAGATACGATGTTTTACAGTAACAATTACCTTCATGAGTTCATTCTCTCATATACTAATATTATTCCATATGAGAAATAAGTGAAAGGTTTAACAAAACTTGCAGCGGCACAAACGTAGAAGCAAGAATCAACATAGCATGAAAAGATTCAAATTGTGATCTGAATGGGATCCAGATGGTAAGGTTTATCTTTACTATCTCATAGCTGACCCACACAACTGTTGGTTCTAGCTTGCCTAACACAAAACAAAACAAATAGGACATGTTCCCCTTCAGTAACATAATGCCGAAGCTTACCAAATTAACCCCAAACCCAAAAGCAAATAGTATACTCATCAAAAATAAGTTCACATTACATCCTAATTAATTTGGTGGCATTTACTTGGGAGAGTCTAACAATATTTTTTTCCAACTACATTGTTGTAAATTTTTTGTTTACCTATGAATTAGAATTTAATATACTTTAAGTAAAACAACAGTAACCACAAACCTGGTGTAATTATACAAGTGGCTTTAGGGAGGATAGTGTGACCCTCAATTCAAATAAAGAAGAAGAAATTCTTTCAAAGCAGTTTTGGAAAAAGAAAATACAAAAATGAAGAAGCAACCGCAAGTACTAAGGAAATCATTACACAGGAATCCAAAACTTAATGTAGTTACAGGTATTCATTTTGTTAGAAAAACGTCTAAGATATCATGTCCTATTTCATACAACTAGATGAGTTCGCCCTTAAACTCGAACCCTTCAAATTTTTTTTGGAACAGTTGGGAAATGCGCGTTAACATTGGGGTTATTCAGATGGATTTCTCCAAATAAAAAGACAAATTACGCAATGCGTCTCAATTATATAGAGGTTTTAACCAAAAGTATAAAGGACTTACATCGGCGGAGATCTGGATGATAATAGGAGCTAGGACGACGAATAACAGGCCAAAAGTATAAGCAATTGACAGCCCAAAGCCAAGGAAGAAGTAAAAATCCGAACTTGAAGAATCTACGCGCGTGATCGACGGACTCCTGCTCTGAGAGACCCAGTGGTCCGTCTACTGTCAGCCAGTCAACTCTTAGCGGATTCCGGTGGGTCGCGACGGATGAATTCATACTAATTGCGGTGGAAGGGGCGGTGGAGATGATATTATGAGTAGGATTGGAGGGAGCTGCCTCCATGTCCTGATCGGAAAAGTTGTAATCTACAGATAGCCGTCGATTGAATTTTGACAACTGAATACACCCAACTCAGTGGACAAATTTGAGTCGGAGGTAACAAAAGAGTTTTCAATAAAAAAAGAAAGGATAAACTATTTTATTAGTACATCACTATCATTTCTTTGCTAATTTTACATCGATTTTCAAATAATTACGTGCATTATCACTTCTAATATTTTATTTCATATATTATTAAAGATACAAATCAAATATTCACTTTCCTTATAATTAGAATTAATTAATTATTTTTACATTTAAACTTCAAAATTAACATTTTAATTAAAAATAAATATCTTTCTCTTAGGGAATATGAGTTAGGGTAGAACTCCAACTCTTCCTCTTGCTCCTTCCATGATCAATAGACACTAAAAAGAAACACTACATTAAAATGGATATTCTACAACTTGTAAAAAGGATAAAAAACTTAACTATACAATTTAAGCATTCAAATTACTCCTATATAACAGTGGTTTGACTTTTCACCCACATAATAATAATTTTTTTACAAAACAGAATAAAATTTTAAAAAAATAAAAATAAAAACGGAAAATACTAAATATTATAAAGGGTTAAAAAAGCAAACGTTTTTATCCCTTAAAATTCACTCTTTTTAAAATTTTCTTTCTAAAATATATCTTCTCAATATTTTTACAGATTCTCTTTTTCTCTCTCCACCCCTTTTTTCTAAATTTTTTCTCTCCCCTTTTCTTATTTCTTTCTCTTCATGTATCTTTCGCCTTTCTTTTTTTTTACCTCATTTTATTTGTTGAAAATTTTCTTTGTTCTTTTTTATTTCTCCCCCATCATTTTTTTTTTGTTTAAATCATTTTTACACCAATGTAGGTTTAAATACATAATCAAAAATTAACTTTAAGAATCTATTTTTAAAAATTTATTTGGTATAATTCATTCATTATGGTAAAATTAAATTATATTAACTTGAAATTGACACCAAGGTTAAATCATATTGTACACCATGTAAATTAATTTGATGATACTAAAAAGTTGGTACATACTTGATTATATTGTGGTGTTACATATTATAAGGTTATAACATATAACTAAAATTAATTTTACCATCAATTATAAATTAATATATTTTAAAGTTCTAAACCTGCATATCACCAAAAATTAGTCATACCATACATCAAAATATATACCGTATAACATATTGCAACTTTAAATCAACAAATTTTTAACCAACAAATCCACCAATTGTTATAATTATTAAAATTTGAACTTGACACAAAGGTTACACCACATTATACACAATGCAAATTAACTTGATGATACTAAAAAGTTGGTATATACTTGATTAGATTATGGTATTATGTAGTGTAAAGTTGAAACATATAACTAAAAATCAACCTTACCATCAATTATAAATCAATTTCTTTCATAGTTCTAAATCAACATATCACCAAAAAGTAGCCACACCATCCATCAAATTTAAATCAACAAATTACCAATATTTTAACTATATCGTCCATCAAAATATATACACTAAAACATATCACAGTTAAAACTAACAAATCACCAATTATTGTACCAGATCAGCCACCAAAAGTATATTCCTCAATACATATTGTTGGTCTTTTGAGCATTTTAATATTTGATTATTATTAAAATTGTCTCATAATTTTGCCATAGGCTTAATAGCCATTCTGCCACAGTAAATATGCATTAGAGGACATAGGAGTTATGGCATAACAATTGTTGCTATTGGAGGACTATCCATTTTGATTCAATGCTCCTTTACTGGCTGAATGCCGTTGGAGGACTTTACCTATGCCTATTAATCTCATTTTGATTCAATGATTCTTTACTGGCTGAATGTGGTCAGCCTTAAGCATTATTTCTCCATTATCTCATTCTTTATTCCTCCATTATACCTTGTAACCTATGTAACTCCTAAGGTCATTTATCTTCATTATTTACTACACCATTATCTTCCTATTCATTGCTAGGAAGACTTCTTCTAGTATAAATAGTGGTGGTCTTCATTTGGTTTAGATACATAAGAAAAATATTAAGTGCATAAAATTTGTCAAAAAGAGAGTTCTTATTAGTTGAAGGGAGGTGTTCTTTTTGTGGAGCTTTGGACTCAACTCTTATCCAGAGTTGTTGAGTTATATTTTGTGATTAGGTTGTTGTATCCTAGAAGGGACAAGTCAAGAAAGACTACTGTTGGACCAGTGAAAAACATTTGCTGCAGTGAGCTTGAATCTCCTTAAAGAGAGCGAGATATCCGCGCCTCATCCTGAAGAGATTTATTTCTTCATTTTTATTTTCAATTGTAATCTTGTAATTCTGTTATTTTGTAATCTTTTCACTAACAATTTAAGGAGATTCACCATGGCTACAATTGAAAAAACCACGGATGTCAAGATGGGAGACCTTAACAAGCCATTTCGGTTCAATGGTAACCATTTCAAGAGATGGAAGGGTAAAGTACTTTTCTACTTAAGTCTTCTCAATGTTTCTTACGTGTTAACTGAGAAGAATCCTAATAAAGTAGACATCACCTCTATGAATGATGATGAAATTATTTCTCATCTAGAGAAAATGAAAAAGTATGATGGTGATTCCTATAAGTATCGGTATTATATTCTTAATTGTCTATCTAATAATTTTTATGATTATTATGATAGAAATTACTCTAGCGCAAAGAAAATTTGGAAAGCATTGCAGAGTAAGTATGATACCGAAGAGGCGGGAGCGAAAAAATATGCGGCTAGTAGATTTTTTCGTTTCCAAATGGTGGACAACAAATCCGTGGTAGACCAGCTCAAGATTTTATAATGATTGTTGAAGAGCTTAGGTTCGAAGAGGTAAAAATTGGAGAAAACCTTATTGTATGTGGTATAGTAGATAAACTTCCACCTTCTTGAAAGGAATTTCAAAAAACTATGCGCCACAAACAAAAGGAAACCTCCCTTGAAACCTTGATAATGAAAATCCGCATGGAAGAAGAGGCAAGGGGCCAAGATGCATTTTTACAAACAGAAGAGAGCAACATCATAACGAAGGTAAATTTAATTACTTCAAATAATGCTACTCATGAATCTCACAAAAATACTTCTTTGAAGCCTAAGAAGAAAAAAATCAAGAAAAATAATGGTAGACCTCCCAAGAAAAATAATGGTGAAAATAACCAAGCACAAAATCAACAAGTTCAAGATAAGGGATCGTGCTTTGTTTGTGGCAAGAGTGGGCATATTGCTCGATTTTGCAGGTTTCGGAAACGTGGTCCTAACTCTCAGGCAAACGTTACCGAAGAACCTTTTGTGGCGGTGATTACCGACATAAACATGGTTGAGAGTGTTGATGAATGGTGGACTAATTATGGTGCAAACCGTCATGTCTGTTATGACAAAGACTGATTTAAAAAATATACTCATTTTGAGAAGCCCAAAATCATCATGCTTGGTGATTCTCACACAACTCAAGTGCTTTGAACAGGAGATGTCGAATTGTGTTTTACTTCTGGAAGAGTATTAACTTTGAAAGATGTACTCTATACTCCTTCCATGAGAAAAAAATTGATGTCTAGTTTTCTTCTTAATAAAGCAGGCTTTAAACAGATTATTGAATCTGATCAATATGTAATTGTAAAGAAGAGTATTTTTGTGGGAAAGAGATATGCTTGTGATGGGATGTTCAAACTGAATGTAGAAATGAATAAAGCTTCTACTTCTGTTTATATGCTTTATTCTACCAATTTTTGGCATGCTTGTTTGTGTCATATTAATTATCGTTATGTTGGAATCAGGAGTAGTTTAGGATTAATCCCAATGGTTAATTTTTTTTTTTGAAAAGTGTGAGTCTTGTAGTAAAGCCAAGATCACTAAAAGGCCTCATTTTCAAGTTGAAAGAAAAACTTATTTGTTAGAATTAGTTCATACTGGTATTTGTGAACTTGGTGGAATTTTAACTCGTGAAGGTAATAGATATTTTATCACTTTCATTGATGATTTTTCTAAGTTTACATATGTTTACTTGATGAAAAATAAAAGTGATGCTTTTGAAAATTTCAAAACTTATCTCTGTGAAGTTGAAAATCAGTTTGGTAGAAAAATAAAAAGAATTAGAAATGATAGAGGCCGTGATTATGAATCAAATGAGTTTAATTCTTTTGTTAGATCATTGAGAATAATTCATGAAACTACTCCTCCTTATTCTCCTTCATCTAATGGTGTAGCGGAAAGGAAAAATAGAACTTTGGTTGAATTGACTAATGTCATGCTTATTGAATCACATGCACCTTTAAATTTTTGGGGTGAAGCTATTTTAACTGCTTGTTATGTGTTGAATCGTGTGCCTCATAAAAAGTCTAAATTGACACATTTTGA
>JAJOOR010008556.1:0-44229 GCA_036250505.1 Solanum acaule | reverse complement strand
CCTAAAACTTATAATGAAGCAATGAGATCAATAGATGTTATATTTTGGAAAGAGGCTATTAAAAGTGAATTAGACTCTATAGTTTCTAATCACACTTGGGACTTGTATGATTTGCCTAAAGGTTGTAAACCCATAAGTAGCAAGTGGATATTTAAGAAGAAATTGAGACCTGATGGTACAATTGATAAATATAAGGCTAGACTTGTGATTAGGGGTTTTAACCAAAAGAAAGGTGTTGATTACTTTGATACATATTCTCTTGTGACTAAAATAGCGACCATTATGACTCTTATTGCTTTAGCCGCTATTCATGATTTAGTGGTACATCAAATGGATGTCAAAACAACATTTCTAAAGGGTGATTTAGAGGAAGAGATCTATATGACTCAACCTGAGGGTTTGTGGTTCCAGGACAAGAGGATAAAGTGTGCAAATTGAGGAAGTCCTTGTATGGACTAAAACAAGCACCTAAGCAATGGTATGAAAAATTTAATATCACATTAGTGGATAATGACTTTGTTGTGAATTCATTTGATACATGTGTTTATTCTAAGATGATAGGTTCAAATTGTGTCATTATATGTTTATATGTAGATGACATGTTAATATTTGGTCCTAATGTGAATGTTATTAATGAGACCAAGAACTTTTTGTCTTCTAAATTTGAAATGAAAGACCTTGGTGAAGTAGATGTAATTTTGGGAGTTAAAATCAAAAGAATTGCTAATGATTTCTCTTTGTGTCAGTCTCATTACGTTGAAAAGATGTTGAAAAAATTTGATTGTTTTGATGTAGTTCTAGTGAGAACTCCTTATGATCCTAGCTTACACTTGAGGAAGAATAAAGAATCTAGTGTTTCTCAGACTGAATATGCTAAAGTAATTGGGAGTGTAATGTTTCTCATGAACTATACTCAGCCTGATATAGCTTATGCTGTTAGTAGCTTGAGTAGATATACTCATAATCCCAGTAGTGAACACTGGAATGCTCTTCATCGCTTGCTAAGGTATTTGAGAGGTACTATGAATTGGTGTTTGCATTTTAATAAATTTCCTGCTGTTTTAGAAGGTTTTTGTGATGCAAACTGGGTAACTGACAATGATGAAGTTAGCTCCACCAGTGGCTATGTGTTTACTTTGGTGCATGTGCTATTTCGTGGAAGTCTTCCAAACAGACTTGTATAGCATGTTCTACCATGGAATCATAATTCAGTGCTCTCGAGTTGGCAGGGCAAGAAGTTGAGGGCTGAGAAATCTTTTGGCGGGTGCCATTGTGGGGAAGACAAGCTTCACCAGTCTCTTTTCATTGTGACTCACAAGCAGCAATTGGAATTGCCAAAAATAGTGTGTACAATGGAAAAAGGAGACATATTCGCATCAGACATGGTGCGGTTAAACAATTGTTGAAATTGGGTGTTATTTCCTTGGAATATGTAAGGTCCGAAAGAAATTTGGCGGATCCTATGACCAAGGGCTTGACAAGGAAAATAATCCTTGAAACGTCGAGGGGGATGGGGCTAAAGCCCATTGATTGAGGTAATGTGGTGGACCTGTTAGGCCTTAATATACACCACATTTTCTATCCCTATGGCGTGAGGCAGTGTTTTATAAGGTTGAGCTTATTTTGCTCTTAATGATTCTATAGCCGTAAGGTGGTCTATTTGAGATAGACTTGATGGAATCACCTACATGAGTGTAAAGGTGTGGTTGCCTTTTATGAAAGACTTGGGTCGTCTTTCTAGAGCACTCATAAAACCCAAGGTGTGTGTGCATGACCATAAAAACACTTTGTATCGCGGAGGTTGGTTAAATTTAAGGATATGGTATGTGTTATGGGGTTCTCAATTTATATCCACTCAGTTCAAGAGTACTTCACTTTGTGGATATTAAGTTGTTGCCTCATATCACTACGTGTCAATTCAAATCAAAAGATATTGACACTAAGTACATGTTCCTTCCTTTTGCCCAAAAGTCAGTTCTTACTCTTTATCTTTGCATTGGTGGGGGATTGTTGAGTAAATTCTATAGTTGAGTTAATTCTAACTATGCTAATTAAGTCTAATGCAAAGATATAACAACAATACGTTTCAAAGGAGAAAACATATCTGTTCCAAAAGACAAACAAGGGGGTTTCTGTAAAAGTGAAATAATGGCCTTTAATGCCATTAACCTTGACAATCCGTTTCTCAAAATGAAAAATTAACTCTTCTATTTGAAACTCCTCCTCTTGAAATATCTATATAAGCATGACCTTTTGTGAGCATAAGAGATATACAACAAAACCAAAAATAAAAAGAAGAGAAAAAGTTTTTCCTCCTTTCTTTTCTTAAGCTTATTCTTAGAATATTTTTGGGCATTTGGTTTTGGGCAATCTCCAAACTTTCAGCCACGAGTGCACGTATTTGAGAGTAGCTGTGGAACCTTGGGGAGCGACCGACTACTACGATTTGCACCGGAGTCGGGCCGAAATCGCTTTCAAGGCAGTGGCTTGCCATGACACAGTATTTGTGATAAGCTATTTACTACTTTGTAATTTCAATCCAATATCAATATTGTAGTATTTTTCCCAACAATATCAAATTTCAAAAGATTAAAATGTAACAATTTTAATATATATATATATATATATATATATATTTTGGTAACAATGTAACAAAAAAATAATAATGAAGAATTTTTAAATGCTCCTATTTTCTCTCCACTTTTCTATTTTAAAATTTTAATTTTAAAAATATTTAGATAAGGATAATTATCTTCAAAATCTTATCTAACCGTAGTATATAGAGCAAGCCAAATAGTTAGGGAACAATTATTTTGAAAAGTACAAAAAAATTATTCTTTTTCAATTTCTATCTATACATAATTCTTTTGATGATTTAATTTTTCTCCATCTTCTTTGTATGTGAATTTTTAATAATTTTATGATTATTTCTTTTTTGCAGTGTGATTGGTGCGTGAATTCACTAGATTTGAATCTTTATTTTTATTTTTCAGCTATTGTTAAAAAATATTATATATACATATTTAAAGTGCATCATTTATTGGATAATAATGATATTTGATAAAATTATTGTTTTTTGTGTTGTTGATGCTGTTGATATAATTAGGAAATGCTTAATACTAAAAAAATTTATACGTCAAAAGTTCATATGTTTTTATTCTATTTTATTATTCGTGTGATATATCTCATAATGTGGTGAAAAGTTCTATGCATATTTTCATCTGTTATATACACTACTATTTTATGCGTATTAAATAATGCTAAAATTATTATTAACAAATTTAAATAATGAAAGAATTTAATTAATAGAATGAAAGAGCATAAACAAACAAAATTTTAAAACAAAGAAAAATGTTGAAGAGCATCACGTGAAGCAACTAAAAAAACTCCAAAAGCAAGCAAAAATTTTACCGACATGAAATTTATTGTCATTAATGGGGATCAAACTATGTTATACATATTTATAGATAAAAACGGATTTACGTGTTAATAGTTGATACACTAAGTTAAATGATTTTTTTCATGTATACAAGTGTATACTATATATTCAAGCATAAATATAACGCAATTTTTTTTTAATATTATTCGCGAATCACGCGAGCACGTATCCTAGTAAATTAATAATAATAATAATAATAATAAAAATAAATCCAAAAATCTCTACATAAATTAGTCAATTTTTCTTCTCATAACTTTTTTCGTAACTCCTCTCATAAATAATATAATTTATGTGGATAAGTATTATCCTTTATGATAAATAAAGAAATTTAATAATTTAAAATGGTGCAAATCTGCAAAATGGAAAGAAACACGTTATTTGCTTTAAATATTCATAATTCATATTCAATTATCTATTCAATTTTTATACTTTTGATATCCATAGCTCTCATCTTTTCATATCCATAACCTCTAAATATTTAATCTAAAACTTCAAGATATCTTTTGGTATTCCTTCATTTCTGTCTATATAAATTCAACTTTTTTATTTCATGAAACCCCTACCACTGTTATCATTTTTATTTTATAGTTAAAGTAGACAAAAAAGACTCTTGAATTTTAAGAGGATATGGAAGAAAGAGTCGATAAGAGCTCGAAAAATTATGTACTAATTTTATGTTTATTTTTCTGTCTGTATTATTATCGATCAAAGTTTCAAGAAGTATGTATACATCACATTTTTTTCATTCTCTATTTTTTGTGTGTGTTCTTTCTCTACTAGACTTCTTAGTTTAGTTTTCTATGAATGCTTCATTGCAGTAAGTCTATATTCTTATTTGAGCTCAAATTAGCCATTTGTTACTTTATTGAAAATTTCCTAACTATTAATTAAAGTTCAAAAGTTACAGTTGATTGATTCAAAAGAATTAATTTGAAACATCAAAATAAGCCCTTCATTTGGTTTATTTTTGGTTATATTATTAAAGATTTATTTATAATTATTTTATTATATTACTCATTACCTGCTCCTTACATATATGTTTCCATAAAATTTTAGTCATTCTAACATATCTATAAAAATTCACATGAAACACACATGTACAACACGTGTCCAAAAACTAGTATAATATAAATTGAATAGAAAAAGTAACTAATTTTTATCAGATCTCTTTTGCATACAGTAAAGATCTTTTATAAAAAGACTATAGAACTAAAATAAAATAAAAATTATAAACAACTAGACCCAAACTCAATATTTCTGTGCTAGCACGAGTTTAATCTATGTTTTTAACCTCAATTTCTATAGATAAAATTTAGAGAGCTCATTAAATTTTAATATGATTTTTAGATATTTTAAGTAGTTATTATTGTGATTTTCTAGTATCTTTTACTTAATTTTAAAATGTCCCGACCCAAAAATGGACGTGATGGCACTCGTCTTATCCCACCCAAACAAGTCAGCCTAAAACTCAGATTTTACGATAAAATGCGGAAATTTATAATCAACTTAAAAATACCCCAAAACCTGGTTGCCACATGTACAAGCTTCTAATGTGTTATAACAAAATTGTAAGAAAATACAAGTCTCAAATGACATTGTTTCTAGAATAGAACAAAATCATAATTAAGGAGAAAGAAGGTCCGCTGAAATGACAAGTAGCTACCTCACAAACTTCCACAAGAAGCCTCAGATAAGGAGAAGAGATTTTATCACAAAGATCTGAGCTAGTAACCTACAAAAAGATATAGTAGCAAGGGGTGAGTACCAAACCACACGATACTCAGCAAGTAAACTTCTAAACACAAGTTAGGGAAATATAATATGGGTACTCCTTACACCCCAACTGAAACTCCACAACTACAACATGCATAAAACCAGTCCAACCTAACAGTTCATAATTTATATAGCACACAACTCAACAACAACACTAACAATTACATATCCTCAACAACCAGCTCAATATTCATCAATCGCAAATATCACCTACATAAAACCAGCCTAACCTAATAGTTCGCATTTTACATAGCTCACAGCTCAACAACAACATTCTAACAATTACATATTCTGAACAACAAACTCAATATTCATCAATCAGAAGTTCCACAGAAAGGCACTCACAAGATCAGTAACAAACAAGATCAAGTTCACCAATGATAAAGATGTGCAACGCAATGAAATGCAATGTCAAGTAAAGTGATGCATGTCTGACCTAATGATACATACCCGTTGTCTCTTAGTCCGGGACCCATGGGGTACATATCTGTCCATGCTTCCGTCGCGGCGCGTGACACGTCCCTCGATAATAGTATCCATCGCGGCGCACGATACGCCCCTCGAAATGGTACATCCTCTTTAATTTCTTATTCTTTCTCAATTCACATAACACTTGTCACAACTATGTCTCAGAACAATGCAAATGACACGTTCACACAAATAATGAGGAGATGATCATTTTCATAACATTGCACAATTCACAACAACACAATCATGATACAACATCAACAATGATTCATCAAGCCTTTCAAACCATTCTCAACACATCACACACAAACAATTAATCATATTTCCTTTTATTACCCTTTTTTCATCATTAGAATAAATCAATGTGGACAAGTCAACCCATCACCAAGTCTCATTACCCCCAAACACATATTACAAGGAAATACACGAATTCCATATACTTAACAAGGGTTTAGAAATCCACTTGCCTCAAATAATCGAATAATCACTCCGGGACTTGAGCCTTCACCAGAGGCGTATCCAACATTTTGAGATGATGGGTGCACTGTTATAAAAAGGTTGATCTATGATATAAATTTGTTCGGTTCGACATTTAGAATTTTACTACTGATAATCGTTAAAATTTTAAAATTATAGGTCTAAAATTAATTCTTATATATATATATATATATATACACCAATTACCACTTAGAGAAGTGTTATCTAATTTTAGAAAGAAAAATAAAACAAGATAAATATAAAATTGAAATTTCTAACCTCGCGGAGAGAGGTGCACCCAGTCATAATCGCATTATGTGATACTTCAAGTGTGGGTTCACACATCTATATTTCAATATTTTAAAAAAAATATAACACTATTATATGATATCGGGAGGGGACCATGGGATCACGTGAACCCGGTGACCCCCCCTTAGATACGCCTCTGGTCTTCACCTTTCATTGGACTTCCAAATCAATGTAATCTATTCAAATAAATAATCACAATAAGATTTCAAAACCAACAACATCCAAATTACTATGTGTCTAGTTTAAACTTAAAAAACTCACCCAAACCTATAATCAAGTTCCTAAATCTTGAATACAACCAATAGGTCAAATCTCATATTTCCTAAATTTCAAGTCTATGGTTAAATCATAATTTCTCCAAACACTACAACTCTAATAGTTTTCATGTAATATAATATACCCAATATTTAATTACCCGACTTAACATGACAAAATTTGAATCATAGCAGGATGAACATAAAGATAAATTTCGGAACTAAAACAATATATAGCCTAATGGAATCCTCACTATAATTACATCTCTATTAAACCATCTCAATTTACCGATCCACAATCATATTGGCAGTACATTAATATAATAATAATAATATATATATAACAATAGTTAAAGCCGAAGCTAATGACCAGAAGGCGATAAGAATAATTTGCTAAAATCAACATTCTGTAATCACTCATCAATTAATTCCTCACCCCTTACTATAATTTATTAATAGTGTACATTAAATCTTGTCCCCCCCCACCCCTTCAAACCTTAGAAACACTCGGATTGGTCAACTTTAAAACTTACATTTTTTATCTAGTCTCTTTTTAAGACAAAATTGAGTTACATGGTATATATTTATGCAACAATAAAATAGTTGTATAGAGGCACACACTTGAAAAAATTGCTTACCAGGAAGTCGTCCTCTTTGTTTATCGAGGCCGCCAGCTTTCTTGCTATTATTTTTTTCTCTTAAAGTTATGATCTAAAATTGTTAAACCCCATTAATTTATTTTCATAGGGTCAAGTAATATAGGACATTAAATAATTTATGGACTTGACCCATTAACTAATTATTAAAATTAAATATTTAAATATTTATCCGCTAATTAAATAACCGTAGTTAAACGAGTAATTCAAAATTCTCATTAAAAATTTACGAAAAAGGTCTTTATGAAAGAGAGAGGACTAGTTCTCAAAATGACTTAACGGGTCATTACATTAAATAATATATGTTACTCCACTTTTTCCAATTTATGTAGCATTGATAAAATTTTGTGAATCAACTTAATTTTCTATATGTCCTTTAATTTTTCAATTATTGTGATAAATATTACTTTTGCATCATTTTTAAACAATACATGTTACTCATATATCCCTATTTATGCAGCATTGATTCGTGGATCAAATTGGACTTTCTATATTTTTTAAATATTTTAAGCTGTTAATTATTGTGATTTATGATATATTTTACGTAATTTTCAGACAATGTATATGATTTCATTTGTTTCAATTTATGTAGCACAAATAGAATTTCAAGAGCCAATTAATTTTTCAAGAGCCAATTATATATATATATACATATGCAAAAATATTTGCGTACACCATTGATAACACGTGATCATATTTCGATAATATCTTGAGAAACTACTTATTAGCACCACTAATGGCAACATTATATGCATCATATAGTGAAGAGATTTGAATGAACGCGACGAACGTTACTATAATTGAAAATATTCACTTTACTTCTCTAGCACTAGTTTCTCCTTCTTAACTCAAAGAATAGCACAAAAATATATGGGAGGACAAAAGGGTGTTGGAAAAGGCAAGCACAAATAAATGTGCATGACATGGCAATAGTGGAAGAAATCCAATCTAAACTTTCCCTTCTATTTGAACCAGGAGAAGAAAAACTAATGCAAGAGCAAATACTCTTTGGCGGCAACCAAATCAATCAAAAAAACAAGACAAAGTAAAATTAACACACAAGACACCAAATTTAACGTGGAAAACCTCTTTGGGATGAAGAGTAAAAACTACACGGCTAAAGCTCCACTATAATTAACAAAAGTTAGAAAAGTGTTCTCTAAAATGTCCACCAACAAAGTGCCAAACAATGAGCAACACAACTACAAGATAGCACGAAGACTAGAGGAATAAATGGAGTAAAATCACCAAACACAATTATTGTTCACTAGCTAAAATCTGGAGTTACGGGACTCCAAATTCACCTCTTTCAGTTCCCAATCAAAGATTAAGTTGAAAGGAACAAGCTGTCCAAAAAGCAGCTCAATTAGACAAGACACTAAGAGAAAATCGCGATATGAAATTAGCTGCTAGGGCTTGTGCGAAAATCTGCACTCTCTCACTTTACTCTCTATATGACTGCTCATCAATCTCTTGTGAAACTTGAAAATAAGACCTAAAAGAAAGTCTTATATATGCACCATAATATTGGGCTTATGGTAAAAACGGGCTAGTCCAAATTGAGCTTTTACTTATCCATATAAAAAGGGAAAAAGACTCAAAATCCAACAATTCTCCCCCTATCAACTATGTGGAGGAGACCGCGATACCGACAATCAACAACACTGTTCAAACTTTCCTCTTGGAAAAGCTTTAGTCTTTATGTCGGAACCACTACCATTGGTATGGATCTTTTCAAGTTTAAGCAACTTAGAATTCAAACACATCTCGAATTCTATGATATATCAATGTGTTTAGACTGACCATGAAATGTAGAATCTTTCCAAAATGAATAGCACTTTGACTGGCGTAAAAGCCCATACCTCTCTTGAGCACAACCAAGTTCTCCCCAAAATCTCTTCATCTAGATCAACTCTTTGCAAGCATCAACAATTGCAATAAGCTTACCTTCTATAGTAGATCGAGCAACACATTTTGCAACCTAGATTGCCAAGACACAACTTTTCGTGTAAAGTAATCAAGTAGCCTCAAGTACACTTACGAGTATCAACATTACTGGCCATATATGAGGCAGTGTATTGATGAGTCCACAATTTGGACTCTTTTAGGGCTTTATTTTGATAGATTTAGTGTCCTCAAATGCATATTTTGTCTCAATAACTGATGAAAATCCTTGAGTTTCAGGTATTTGGAGTTAGAGACTAAGCATGGACACTATTAGGCAGAAAGGAACAAGGCAGCTGAAAAGAGCGAAGAAAAGACAACATGAGGATCGCCTAAACCATTAGGCGAGTCGCCGAATGGCTATGGTCTCGCCTAATGTTCCAATGTGCCAAGCCCTAAAGGAGAAAATCAAATAGGTGATAGAAAGGAGCAGTCGCCGAGTCGCCGAACGGTTTCGCGAGGTAGTGCCATATCGCCCAAAGTTACAGAGCTTGAAATGCTGAAGGCCAAATTAAAAAGGCGATATAAGTGACCACTTACTGCGCTGAGTGACCCTTCGCAACACACTTTTTGACACCTATAAATACTTGTTTAAATTTTTAGTTTAGTAATGAAGTTTTAGTATCAAGTTTTATTTTGAGAAACAGTTTTTACATTTCAGTATTAGAGATTGTTTTTTTTGGAGACATTTTTCTTTAGCTTGAAGATTTGAAGACTTCCAATTCCAAGAAATGGGAAGTGGGTATTAAATATTCTTCATTCTAGACTTGTTTGAAGTGAATATAAATCATACCCAGTTGATGTTATTTTGATTTGGTATCATTTTCTTCACTTTTACTATGTCTAGCTAAAACCTCAATTCTTGGGATGTGATATAGTGATTATGAGTTGAGTTAACTGTTGGGTATTGCTAATTGATAGTCTATTTACTGTTTAGAGGTGATTTCGTTCAGTGGTTGTGTTGGAATTTAATGGGGTTGTAGTTGCAAATACAACTTCAACTTCATGTTTTTGGCTTGCTTGAGAGAGAGATTTTAAAACCAAAACCATTGAATTGATGGTCGGTGGGTATTAGGTTATCGTGGATTCAGCTCGAGAGTGAATCCTAAACCTTTTTCCACACATTCAGCTCGAGAGAGTGAATGGACTAAAGCGGAGGCTATGTTTCATTGCGGCTTATTGGTGTTCGAGAGAAACCTATTCGATTCGGGGTAAATTGTTCGAGAGAAAATTTACCCCCACTAAAGTCTAGCTTAATCACCAATATTCAGTTGTTTACTATTAATTACAATTACCCAATTGTTTGTTGTAGCCCATAATCCATTCACATCCCAAGAATCCCGTCTCCATATTTGCACCTTTATACTTTTTGCTGCTTTTAGTTATTAATTGACTACAAACCCCCCCTCCTTTGATAATTGACACTTGTGTCAACCCCTTGATTTATCATGTTTTTACTTGATAATGTTTATAGCTATGATTGACTAGAGAAAATTCACGCTTAACTCTTAATTATCAGAACCGCTCCCTTGGGACTCGATCCCAACCCTTGGTTGGGTTATATTACTATTGAACGATCGTAGACACTTGAATTGGAAGTTGTGTCTTGATTACGCAAACATCATGTATCCGAAAAAATAGACTTTTATATCCCAAAACACTAACTCAGACTAGAAGTGCCACAAAGATATCTTGTAATCCACTTTACAATATTTCAATGCTCTCTTCCCGGATTAGAAAGAAAATGGCTAATAATGCCAACAACATGAGCAATATATGGTCTTGTACACACCAATGCGTACATCAAACTACCAATGACTGGAGCATAATGAACTTTCTTCATATCTTCCTTCTCATCATCATTGGAAGGAAAATGCTTTGTACTCAATTTGAAGTGCATAACTAAAGATGTACTGACACCCTTCACTTTTTTCATGTTGAATCTACGAAGTACTTTCTGAATGTACTTCTCTTATGATAACCACAACTTCTTAACCTCTCTATCACATACAATCTTCATGCCAAGAATCTGCCTTGCTGGTCCCAAGTCTTTCATAGCAAAAAACTTATTCAACTCTTGCTTCAACTTTTTAATCTTGCAAACATTTTGACCAATGACAAGCATGCCATTGATAACACTCAAATGTCCTCCTTAAAACTAATTATAAGGGACACCGATCGTAGTCAATAAAAACCCTAACGAAGAGTCGGGGTCGAAGTATATCATAGAAAATTTCTGTCAAGAAATTTGGATTGTAAAATTGCTCACTTGTAATAGTAAGAATAAGTGGGTGAATGATTCCACCAATTCAACAAAAAACTTTGGTTATCAATTATCACAAGAACTAAAATTTCAAGGAATTCAAGAGTTATAATATAGGGGTGCCAGGATTGGAAATCGATGTCATATAGGGGCAATTGTGCTGCTCTATAGTGATGAACATTCATAAATAGGCTAAGTCATCTTCATTGACGCTAATAATCTTTTGATCTCAAAACATCTATGCATAGAATCTCCTTTCGGTCTCATCTATTGCCAATATAAAAAACCGAATACCTTACTTTATTCTCTCTTTTGATGAAGAAATAGTGCAAATAGATCTAACCCACAACCTCTATTTTCAACAAGGTTACAAACATCAAACCTAAATTGCTAGTAATGGACTAATTACCCGCTCCAATCAATTTCTTTCAAGCATCGGTTAGAGATCAGAAGAAGGAATTAAGTTTGCAACCTTAACCTATAAATTAACCACATTCAAATTATACCAAATTCATGTAAGAACAACAGCGAAACAAAGCATAGCATAATACCCACTACATTAAATCAACACCCAACCCCATAATTACACCCCTAGACCTTAGGGTTTTTACCATCCATCACAAAAAGTAAAGAGATTATACAATTCATGAAAGTAACCATGGCTAATATGAAATTAAGCAATTACAAGTAAACTCACATTGGATTCAACTTCAATTTTTCAATTTTAAGCACAAAAGTTGAGAAACCCCCAAAAGCTAGAAAGTGTTCTTCACAAAAGTAAAGTGTTCTCTCTCTAAAAACTCAAAGTATTTTTCTAGTTAGAACTCTACTTTACTCCTTCTCTAATTTGTCTCTCCTTTGGGCTATTTATAATTCCCAAAAATTAGGCCCAAAACCCAATACGTGCCCATTCGGTGACATTAGTCGGGCTCGTTGAGCTCATTTGAAGAATCACCTTTTTCTCCTCAGCTCGTCTTTTCATGCTCAGACCTTTCACATTCGGTCAATCGTCGAGTACTACCTCTATTTGACTTTCAAACATTCATTCTTTCTTTTTACACTATCATTTTCGGTGATGTTAAGCAAGGACCCCTTTCTCACTCGGCGCATTGCCTTATCTAATGGAGTTTTCCGACCTGACGCGATAAACACAAGTGTTATATAATTTCATTTTGGGTGAGGTCGCTCATTAGGCGATCCACCCTTCTCATTTGGCAATCAACAATGTATAGTTTACACATCTTTTTACATTTTTTGTCATTATTTCAAACATCGCTCCTTGCCTTGTTCATTTGCCTTCATAGCTGTAAATCATCAATATATCATCAAAATAGGAAAACATTAGGCATTGAAGACACTACATATTGAGCTAAATAGACCTCAAATGAGTGAAAATCTACCACTCATCAACACCCCCAATTTAAAATTTTTCTTGTCCTCAAGTAAATAAAGAACACAACCAGCTCAATAAGGGTGTCTACAATAGTACTCAATAAGAGCTAATATGCAAGTGCCATAGCAAGACTACTCTCAACAATATGCTACACAATCATGATAAAAAAAGCTTCAAATGATGACTAGCCGATCTCAACACAAGCTCAATCTTACTTTAGATTCTTGTCTAATACAAAAACATGTTTCAATAAATGCATTCAAGTGCTCAAACATAAAAAAACAATTCCATGCTCTCATAAAGCAAATCAACAAAGGTATAAGGAATTAATGCAACTCTCACTCTCTCAAAATAAAAATACATGCAAGCTTTGTCCCATAGGTTTGCTCATTTTTTCTAATCACCACATAACCTACTTCATGCAAGATCTCAAGGGTCTTTTGGGCCTGTAATGGGGCTGAGGGTTGAGGTATGGTCAATTTGCCTTGGTGACTTTAACTTTTCAAAGCATTGTTGCAATCCTCTTCACCTGTTCTTAAGTTCTTTTCATTCATTTTCATTTAAAAACTCAAACTTTGATTTTTTACCTCAATTTATTTGGGTTCCTCTTTATTTAATTTACTTCTCTTTTTCTTTTTCAATTTTCAAAAGCATTTTCATCACAATCACTTTTTTTTTATTAGGAAGGGTTCCTTCTTTTTGTAACAAACTCTAAAGTTGTGTCTTATTTCATCTTTCTTTACCTTTTACTTAGATTTTATTCCTCCTTCCTTTCCACACCCCAACTTAGGATTTTGTCTTAAATTAGCTATTCAAATATAACAATACTTCAAAAAAGATTTTCAATGAAAATGTAGGGACAATTTGGTTAAGAGGCTTTCTTTTGGTTTTTCCAACAAATGTGTTAGGCTCAAATGATGCTAACATGGATGCACATCCTCACAAGGTAGTAAGAAGATATTATGGACATTTGGGTTCTTTCTTTGAATTTTTTTCCAAGATCATGTCTCACATTCACCAAGATTCAAACAATTGAACTAACAAGGCAAATTCTAGGACTCCACATACATACTTTAAAGTAAGACCTCACCACACATAGAACTTCAAAATACACTCATTTAGCACATCCCAAAAAGATCAAAAGTGTACTTGTGATGTTCATTGCAAGGCTCACAACAAAACGTAACTAATCAACAAAAGATTCAAAGAGATCACTCAAAAAGTGCAACCACATCGATTTCATTCTCACAGCACAAACACTCTACACCATGCTCATCTTGAGTACTATTTAAGACATCGATATTGAACACAAACGATCCTCAAATTGTTATAAATGAAAACTTCAAGCATTTCATGATTTTTCACAACTTATTGGGAGTTTCAACATGGTTTGCAAAAATAAGAGAGAACGAAATAGATACAAGAGACATACTTCAACCAAAAGAACACTATAATATAAACAAAAGTAAAGCACTACAATTGTCCAAAACTCAAAATGGAAAAATACAATAAAATGGGGAATATTGGCTCAAAGGCCCTAACCCCACAAAAAAATAAAAATAAAGCAGTGTCCTCAATGTGATAAGAAGAAAAGTATGGGATGCTGAGATAAAAGGGTCCTCTTGACAGACTATGACTATAGAACACTCTCGTCCAGAGTCTCAGATGGGGAAGCCTTAGAGGGGCATCAATGCCCATCAATAGGATCACTGCACATAGTAGGGAAGACTCAACTGTGCATTAATTCCCATCTCAATGGTCAGAGGAATGGGGGAGTCTGAAGTGACTCCACTAGTGCCAACTGCTGAAGTCTTTCAAACGGGTCGCCTGAAGAATGACCTCCTCGATCTCTTGTATCCCAGAGAAGGTCTGAGCTATCCCATGCTCCTCACTCCTCAACTCCTCCTCATCCGCTCCTCTACTAACGCATTGCTTCACCTATTTCAAACCAACCAACTAGAGATCTACATCTACACCCATATAATGCCTCATAAAGGGCTATCTGAATGATAGAATGATAGTTATTATTGTAGGCGAACTCTATTAGAGAAAGGTAATTATCCCAACTACCCTTGAAGTCGATCACGCAAGCTCTTAACGTATCCTCTAAGGTCTGAATGGTGCGCTCTGCTTGACCATCCGTCTGTGGATGAAATGTTGTGCTGAGGTTAACCTGAGTACCAAGACCTTTCTGAAATGACTTCCAGAAATGAGAGGTAAACTGAGGACCTCTATCTGAGATGATAGACAAAGGAACCCCATGCAACCTGACTATATCATTAATGTAAAGTTTGGCGTAGTCCTCCGTCGAATCTATCACTTGACAGCCAAGAAATGAGCGGACTTAGTAACACTGTCTACTATCACCCAAATGAAGTCATGATATCTACGAGTGCGAGGTAAACCTATAATGAAGTCCATGTTGATCACTCCCACTTCCATGTAGGAATGTTTATCTCTTGAGTTATACCTCCTAGTTTCTGATGTCTACATTCACCTGTTGACAATTGGGGCACTTAGCCACGAAATCTGCTATATCCCTTTTCATGCCATTCCGCCAAAAGACTTCCCGCAAATCACGGTACATCTTAGTGGCACCTAGATAAATTCAATACCTAGAGTTATGGGCTTCTGTAAGGATCTGCTATCTCAAATCACCCATCTTAGGAACACATAAACGACCCTGGTAGAGAAGCACACCATCTCCCCTTGGGAGAAAACCTCAACTTTATGCTGAAGAACTGCACCCTTCAATTGAAGTAATATAGGATCACTGTCTTGTGTTTTCTTAACCTCCGCTACCAATGAAGGTTCTGACCCATTCTGAACTGTTACACCACCATCTGATATGCTCATAAGGCAAACTCCTAAGCGAGCAAACCAGTGAACGTCTTTTGCTAATTCCTTCCTTTCTTCCTCAACATGCACTACACTACCCATAGATAGTATGCTAAGAGCATCATCTACTACATTGACCTTACTAGGATGGTAAAGTACATTCATATCATAGTCCTCTAGGAATTCAAGCCATCTCCTCAGGCGAAGATTCAACTCTTTCTGGGTGAACACATATTGAAGGCTCTAATGGTCTGTGAACACATCTATGTGAATACCATACAAGTAATGTCTCCAGATCACAAGGGAAAATACCACGGCTGCAAGCTCGAGGTCATGAGTTAGATAGTTCTTCTCATGCACCTTAAGTTGCTAAGAAGCATAAGTTATAACCTTGCCTCTTTGCATCAACACATAGCTAGGCCGACTCTGGATGCATCACAATAGATAACATAACCGTCTGAACCCTCTAGTAGAGTCAAAATAAGAGATGTAGTCAACCTAGTTTTCAGTTCTGAGAAGCTCTTCTCACAATCATCTGACCACTGAAACTTAACCTTTTTCTGAGTTAACTTAGTCAATGGAGAAGCTATGGATGAAAATCTTTCCATGAACCTTCTGTAATAACCCGCCAAACCCAAGAAACTTCATATATCTGTAAGAGAGATAGGTCTGGTCCATTGTTTTACTGCCTCTATCTTCTGACAATCCACTCGTATCTCTTTGCTAGACATAATATGCCCAAGGAAAGCAACTTATTGTAACCAAAACTCACATTTGATAAACTTAGCGAATAATTGGCGATCTTTGAGAGTTTGCAGAACAACCCTCAAATGAGTCACATGTTCTTCCTCATTCCTAGAGTAAATGAGGATATCATCAATAAAAACGATAACGAACAAGTCCAAATACTGCTTGAACCCCATGTTCATCAATTCCATGAAAGTTGTAGGAGCATTGGTTAATCCAAATGACATAACTATAAATTTATAATAACCATACCGAGTTTTGAAGGCTGTTTTTGGGATGTCACTATCTCTGACTTTGAGCTGATGATAACTGGATCTGAGGTTTATCTTCGAGAAATGACTTGCACCTTGTAGTTGGTCAAACAAGTCATCAATCCTAGGGATAGGGTACTTATTCTTGATTGTGACTTTTTTCAACTGCCAATAGTCAATACATATCATGAGAGAATCATCTTTCTTTTTCATGGACAACACTGGTGCACCCCATGGGGAAATACTGGGTCTGATGAAGCCTTTATCTAGAAGGTCTTTCAACTGCTCTTTCAATTCCTTAAGCTCAGCTGGAGCCATTTTGTAAGGAGGAATAAAAATAGGCTGGGTATCTGGAAGTAGATCAATTTTGAAGTCGATATCCCTTTCGGGAGGAACTCCGGGAAGATCTTTTGGAAGCACTTCTAGAAACTCATTTACTACTCGAACTGACTCGGGTTTCGGAGCTAGAATCCTTAACCCGAACTAGATGATATATATTCCCCTTGGAAATCATCTTTCTGGACTTAAGGTAAGAAATAAATCGACCCATAGGCACTAAGCTACTACCTTTCCATTCTAAGATTGGCTAGTCTGGAAACTAGAAACGAACGATCCTAGTTCTACAATCGACTGATGCATAACATGAATGTAACCAATCCATGCCTATAATGATATCAAAGTCTACCATATCTAACTCTACAAGATCTGCTGAGGTGACTTTCTGAGAGACTGTAATAGGGCAATTTCTGTATACCCATTTAGCTATAACTGGGTCACCAACTAGAGTAGATACTGAGAAGGGTTTTGAGAGAGTTTCTGGACTGACACAAAAGTTCACTGCTATATATGGAGTCACAAAGGAAAGAGTAGCCCTTGGATCTAACAAATCATAAACATCTATGTGAAAGACTCGTAATGTACCAGTGACCACATCAGGAGAATCTTCTTGATCCTGGTGAGCCTGGAGAGCATACAACATGTTTTGGCGTTGACCACCACCTGTACCAGATGAAGTACCCTGCTGAGTTGGGCGACTTGCTGGTGTTGCTGGAGCTATAGACTGAGCCCTATTATTGTTACCTCTCCCTATTTAGAAGAAGGGAAATCCCTCAACCTATGGCCAGACTAACCACATCCAAAACACCCTTTTCCCTATGCAAGACACTCACCTGGATGGTTCTTACCACATTTTGGACAAGTTGGGTAGGTCATATTACCTTAAACGCTCCCTTGAGACTTAGAGCCTGGTTCCCTACTTTTCTGATCTTGTCGAAACTTGGAGGATGGAGCACTAGTTGATGAAGGTGCTGGAGCGGTAGATTTTTGTTGTAATTGAGAGCGATTTCAACCACCCGATTTATGCTAAGAGTACTCATAGTTACCTGTCCTAGCCTTTTTATTGTCCTTAGCATGTTTCCTAAGTTGTCTCCTTCAACCTGTTGAGCATGGGTCATAAGCCTAGAGATATTCATATCTTCCAGCAACATAGCATTTCGGCAATCTGTTTTCACTAGGTCGGATACCCCAAATAAAAAATTATTCATATGTCTCCTCAAATTAGCAACCATATGTGAAGTATACCTGGAGAGTTGGGTGCACTTGTTTCCATTCTCTTGGACTGACCTGTTACATTGCCTTAAATTCATGAACTCTTAAGCTTTTACCTCCCTCAACTTTCTTGGGAAGAACCTATCAAGAAAAGCCTCATTAAAACACTCTCCCAAGTGATAGGAACTGCATTCGTACCCCTATTTTCTTTCCATTGAGTAAACCAGATGTGAGCTACATCCTTAAGATGGTAGGACGCCAACTCTACCCTATCATTTCCAATCACTTGCATCACTCCAAAGATTTTCTTGACCTCATCAATGAAGTTCTAGGGATCTTCTCCAACTTGCGACCCTAGAAATTCTGGTGGATTCATATGAACGAAGTCTTAGACCCTAGCTGATGCTGACCCAACATTAGTGTTAGTAGGAACTAGGGCCTGCTGATTGTTCTGGTTAGCTATACTCTGAACCAAAATGTGAATAGTGTTTCGAAACTTTACATTTGAAACCTCATGGTCTGGGACTAAAGGAGCTGCGTTGGCATTGCAGGCATTGTGATGAGTCCACGATTTGGACTCAGTTAGTCCGCGATCCCGACTAACTGCATCAACTGAACCTCCGTAGTAGACTTTTTGACAACTATAAATACTTGTTTAAATTTTTAGATTAGTATCTGATCTTGTATTGAATTATTTTTCATTTTTTGAAGTTGAGAGCTTAGAACTGAATAGAGAGACAATATTTCTTTAGCTTTGAAGATTTCCATTTCTAAGAAATTTGAAGTGGGTGTTGAAGATACATCATCTTAGACCTTTGTAAAGACAATATCAATCGTACCTAGTTGATGGAAACACAACTTGGTAACGATTTTTACCTTTTTGGGGTGTGATTATGTGATTATGGGTGTGATTATGTGATTATGGGTTGATTTAACTGCTGGGTATTGTTAATTGATAATTTATTAGTTGTTTAAAAGTGATTTCGTTCAGTAATCGTGGTTGAATTTAATGGGTTGTAATATCAAATATAATCTTAACTTCGTGTTTTTGGCTTGCTCGAGAGAGAGGTTTTAAAACCAAAATTATTGAATCGATAGTCTGTGGGTATTGGGTTGTCATGGGTTCAGTTCGAGAGAGTGAACCCTAAACCCTTTTCCACACATTCAGCTCGAGAGAGTGAATGGACTAAAGCGAAGGCTTTGCTTCATTGCTGCTTATTGATGTTCGAGAGAAACCAATTTGATTCGGGATAAATTGTTCGAGAGAAAGTTTACCCTTACTTAAGTCTAGCTTATTCACCAATTTACAGATGTTTACTATTAATTACAATTACCCGGTGTTTACCTTAGCCCATAATCCTATCACATCCCAAGTTATTTACTATTTTAGTTGATAGTACAAACAAACCCCCTTGATATTTGACATTTGTGTCACCTATAATTTAAATCATGTTTTTCTTCATAAATGTTTTTAGCTATGATTGACTAGGGCATATTCTTACTTGCCTATTGATTCTCGATTACGAACCACTCCATTGGGACTCGACCCCAACTCACTTATTTGGGTTATATTACTACTCACGATCGCTGGCACTTAGTATTGGATGAAGTGTCCTGATACGTGAAATCACATTGGCATTCCTTGCATAAGTTCTACGAAGAGGCATGATCTGAAATGCATAACCACGAATTAGAACGAGAGGTTGGATCATACCTCACGCACGATATGAGTAGCAAAGAAAGTGAAGTTTTCCTAAAACACTTCCCAACCTCTTTATCATTAGATGTGGTGCACTTCACACCCATGAAAATGACTCTACTTAGTGTGGCTTTACAGACATCTTAGGACACTTAAACCTAATGCTCTGATGCCATGTTTTTCACACCCTGAGGCTACCCCCCATGGCGTAAACACGGGACCTAGGATCACGAGTGACCCCAAGCTAACTGAAATAAGAAATACTATGTGAAAGCTTAAGAATGAGATAACTAAATGATGGGGAATACCCAATCTAAGTCGGAATATATATGAAAACTGGAATAGAGTTTATAACACTGACTACAACTCAAATACCAAAGTTGAATCTGTCTATGTCTGAAATAAGCCTCTAACTGAATACTGAAAACTTAAATGAAAAGACTAAATATAGAAACATGTCTATTGTCCTCGAAATATGAGGACTCACCACTGAAGCTGTTGAAATGGAGATCGAGAGTCGATCTATGCGTGATCTAGATGCTGAATACCTGAACCTGCATCACGAGAAGATGTAGCGCTAAATATGCGTCAGTACTTGAAAGGTACTAAGCATGCAGGATAGGATACAACTGAACAAACATATAACAGAACAAGGCATACTAAGCAATGTATAATCTGAACATGATAAAAGATACCGAGATATGTTGAATATGAACTAAACTAAATGCAATGACCAAGTACATAACATGCTGAAATTGAATATTGAAATATAACTGGAACCAGGTCAATGCACTAGAATCTGACTGTGGGAGATACTATTAACCAACATAAAACCAAGTGAGCTAAATGTGGAGTCCGATGTATATGCCCCATCGAGAGGACCTAATATACCTTGCCAGAGGTATAAAGGCATGACTGGCGTGATCACTAAATATGATGCTCACAGAGGGGACTTAACTTTCGAGGGCACATAGTTCTGAGACTATGATGGTGATCGACCCTAGTCAACTCGGTATTAAGCCTACTCCCAACTAGAATGTATACAATACAATATAACTGAATATAAACTGGATAGCTCAAGATTCTAACATGCTAACTAAAATGTAACATTAAGTATTGATAATGAAATATTTCTAAACTGATGCATATATTTCTGTATAAACTGACCTAGCAGGTGTAATTCATGAACTAAACGAGTTTGTACAACTAGGGTTCTGAATTTCATGCAATAATTAAGCAACATCATTACGAAAACGTAATATTCTGATTTGGCTTAGTCTAACAGCTAAATCACAGCAATAACCTAAAGATCTAGAAACCCTAAGTCTAAACATAATGGAGGGAATCGAGAATATGACTGAATTCTAGAGACCTAATGGGCAAAAGGAACCCACTAGTGAAATCCCACATATATGGTGATGAATTCCACAGAGAAATCTTTTGATTTCGGGGTTGAAATTGATGACAACATGTTGCCTTCTTGGAGAGGGGTTTGGTCGACTCTTTCTCCTTTTTTTCTCTGAGTTTGCTAAATTTTGGTGAATGAATCGCTTAGGGTAGATTCTAATTAAGTTACTAGGCTTAAAATGACTAAAACTATGTAGTTTAGGGGTTAAATGACATAGTTTAGGTGCCCAACACATAGGGGAAAAGACCAAGAGACCCCTGACTTAAAAGTCTGACACAGCTAACCACGACCCCTCTGAAGGACTGTCAAAGGGACCACGGACCATCAAGATGATCGTGGTCCTTGGTCCAGTGGCTACTGATTCTGAGGGTGGACTTCTACGGCCACTACCATGGCCCGTCGTCAGGACCATATCCCGTGAAGGACCCTGTGATCTGACGTCTGGGCCTGGTGAACTCTGCCTTGCCCCCACGAGCACCAGTACAACTCGTGAGGTGGTCCACAACCCATGAGGGCTCTGTGGTCCACCTCTGCAGCACAGGTGAGCGAACCATTGGTAGGTCGATGGACCGTGGTCCCCTTTAGGATTCGTGAACCCTACCGTGGTTCACTAGTTCAGGTGCTTTTCTGCTACATTGCTAAGTCTGGTTTTTCCAAGGTGTTACAATGGTTCTTACTTTGGCATGTAAGGACATATCTTTTTGGTGTGAGATAGTCTCAAGATTTCATGTTATAGCTCACATGGTCTATGTCGGTTAAAGGTAAACTTCCCACAATAAAGAACCGAGGTTAGTTTCTTAAGTATCTCACAAGTGTTTTATAAGATGTTTAGCTTGCATTGACCATGATTTTGACTTATGTTTTTTAACATGTTATTTCATGATTTAGCTTGGTCATTGAACGTCATATGAAGTCCAGTTTAGCTTGATTTCCTAACTCTTATGGATTGATATCATACCTGATACATTCCATGTACGAATGCATACTTGTGCTACATTATTTCACTAATGTAGGGTCAGACGCTCCTATTTCCCATACTCGTGGCTAAGTGATTCATTTAAGCTTTGAAGATTCGTGAGTCCTCATTATTCCGAGGGCCAAGATTCTTTAATATCTTTCGTGTCATTTTCTTTTACAGACTTTGTATGTGATGTATGGTTACATACCAATCACTTTCCTTATGATGTGATAGATGATTTTGAGATTTATGTTTAGACTTCCGATTTTGTCAAACTCTTTCATATGAAATGTTGTTTTTAAGCTCTTTACTTCTATTATCTTGTATGATGTATGCTAAGTGGCTTGTGTAGGGCCTCTCGAGTTTCTGTATGCCATGTTATGCTTAGGGTCTACTTTTGGGTGTGACACTATCATTGGGAAAATCATGAAATTGGGTCAACGTTGGGCTACTCAAACTTCACCCGCATTCAATTTAGCTTAGACCCAACATATTTAGCAACTTAATTTCACAAATTAACCAACACAATCACTATTCACAATTATACAAACATTCACAATCAAAATCACATAGGAACAGTTCAAATCAGGCAATGTGATGCTACCCCATTGAAATCAAACACACAATATCAATCAGAGTGCTCAAGCCTACACCCACTGCGCATTTTAAATTAAAAATCATCAACAAGAGTTGAAAAACCAACCTTAATGCCAAAAATAAATCGAGCAAATGAGGGGTCGGGGTTGGGTTGACACGAACTCCAAGAAAATGCACTTTAAGTACTTTGAAACACTCACAAGAGACTCACAAACACTCAAAATATGCAAAATGGGGGAAAGGAGTCAAAAGGCTCTTTAATTCCAAAGGTTTTGACTATTAAATTTTAAAAGACCCTCTACCTTTTTATATCAGGCCCGACTAGTGTCGTCGAACGTGTTTGGTGAATCATCCATTTGATCTTAAGTTTGCCGAGCATGCCTAAACAAACACCAAACCTGAAGGTTGATTCGGCGGACCCAATGGAGTCTGCGTAGTGCACTTCGGTGAATCACCCTTTGGAGTTCTGAACGTCGATCTTGACGGTACACTTTTCCATCTGTTCAAGCTCAAAGGTGAACAAAGATTAGCCCGCGTAATGCCTTCGACGGATCGTAGTTTGGGTTTTGCATTGCCTATGGTCCCTTATCAATATTCCAACCTCTTCTCAATCTCCACTCACAACACACATTTTTCGAAAGTAATAAAAGCAAAAGTAAAGACTTGGGTTTCCTCCCAAGAAGAGCCTTATTTAATGTCATGGCACGACATATTGCCTAAACTCAATAATCATTTTTGGGGTTCATGATAGTATCACTAGGCAAAGATTCCTTTTGCCTTAGGTTTAGATGAGTGATAATTTGACCCAGTTAGGTCTCTAGGTGCTTGATAGAAACTAATTTTAAAGTCAACATCTAAGATAAAGTGGAGAAGTCATTTTTCAAATCCTTTAATACCTTATCAGACCTTTCAACCATTTTGTAGAGCCTTATAAGCATGTCTTTCGACACCATATCTTTTTCCATCTCCCTATCTCTCAAATTTCCACCCCACCAGTCTTTCCAACCACAATCTCTATCCTTGTTCCAACCTTGGTTCCCACCTTGTCATTGATAATTGGTGTGCGAACCCCCTACGTGATTTCTCAAGGGTTGAACTTCTTCATTGTATAATGCCTCAAATTTGGCATCACCCGACACTGTCCACTATTGGTTCCAACTGCATTAACCAACTTGGTCCAACTCTGATGACACGTTTGGAAAACAAATTGATTTGGGTCATCATTTTGGCCATGTTTTCATCTCTTTCATGGTCCTTCTCGACTTGTTCTACTTAGATCCACTTGTAGAGTAGGCACTTGATCCTCTCTAGTATGCCATGCTTAGTTGACATTAGTCATATCATCTAACAACAAAGAAGCTACATTATACAGTTATCTCATCAATCTAACATGGACTAATTGATCAACCACACCTTTATTTACTGAGTCAAGGCTTCAATAAAAGTAATGCAGTAGCAAATTGTTCGGAATGCCATGCGTTGGACATTGCAAAGCAACTTCTTAAACCTCAGCCACATTTCATGTAAAGTCTCACCTCCAATAGGGTTGAGATGTTCGATTTGGAGAGAAAGTTTAACCATATTCGAGGGTGGAAAGAATCTCTCTAAGAAGTCATCATTTAGCTCTTCCCATGAAGTGATTGAATCATTTGGCAACTCAACCAACCATCGGGTAGCCTTTCCCATTAAAGAGAACGAGAATAACCTCAACCTTATAGATTCTCGGGAGATATTCTTGAACACAAATGGTCCACATACCTCCTTGAAATTCCTAAGGTTCTCATGGGGATCCTCATGAGTTAGATCCCCAAAAATTCCTTTGATCTGAGGTAGTTGAATCATAGTTCCGGTGATGTGAAACACCGTCCTCCCAGTTGTAGGAGATATTAAGATTACTCCCGTGGTTTCAATGACATTAATGGGATGTCATTTTGATCACCCATGTTGTTGTTTTGACCATAGTGATTGTCATTGTCACTCACATGATTACTCATTTTGTCAATCTACAAATCAGCCAACAACACCACCAAATTAAAATCTAATTTCTCAATTAAAATTCTCAACCAGCAGTCCCAGGCAACGACATTAGTTTTGGTAATGCTCAAATCACCCTCCAAAACCAATTAAAAGAGTGAGTGATTGTACTCAGTAAAAACTCAACAAAGAGTCGAGGTCGAATCCCACGAGGAATGGTATATGATGAGTCTGAGATTTGGACTCATTTAGGGATTTATTTATATATATTTAGTGTCCTCAAATGTTTATTTTGTGCCAATAACTGATGTAAAACACTTGATTTCCAGGTATATGGATTGAGGAACAAAACAAGGACACTAATTTGCAAAGAGGAACAAAGCGAGCTAAAAGAATGAAGCAAAGCAAGCCTGGTGATCACCAAGTCCACTTGGCGAGTCGCTAAATGGCTACTTGACCGCCTAAAGTTCTAGTGTGTCAAGCCTTGAAGAAAAGAACCAAGTTGGCGAGAGAAAGGAGCAGTCGGTGGATCGCCGAGTGGTTCTGAGATGCAGTACTAGATCGCCCAAAGTTACAGACCTTGAGGGTGTTGAATGCCAAGGCAGAAGGGCGATGGAAGTGACCAAAGGGCGGCTCGTCGAGTGGTTCAGCGAGCCTGACTTACTTCACCGAGTGACTCATCGCAACACAATTTTGGCGACTATAAATACATTTTTGAACATTTAGTTTAGTATCTTAGCTCATATATTTTTAATCTATTTTTTGAGTTTGGAACTGTGAGACTAGTTTTCCTAAGCTTTGAAGAATTGAAGTTTTTCACTTTTGAGAAATTGGAAGTGGGTCTTTGAGATTCTTTGAATTGGAGCATTGTAAGGATGAATCTAGTCTTACCCAGTTGATGGATAATCAATTTGGTAACAATTTTTACCTTCTTATGATGTCTAGCTAAAACCCCAATTCTTAGGGTGTGATTATGGGCTGATTTAGTTTATGTGCTATTTAGAAGTGAGTTTAATCATTAATTGTGGTTTAATTTAAGAATTGTAGTTGCAAATGCAGTTCTAACTTTGTGTTCTTGGCTTGCTCGAGAGAGAGGTTTTAGAACTAAGGTTTTTAATTGATGGTCAGTGGGTATTGGGTTGACCTGGGTTCAGCTCGAGAAAGTGAATCTTAAACCCAATCCCACACATTCAGCTCGAGAGAGTGAATGGACTAAGGTGTGGGCAATTCTTATTTTGCATGCTTGTTGATGTTTGAGAGAAATCAATTTGATTCGGAGTAAAATGTTCGAGAGAAAGTTTATGTCCCCTATAGCCTAGCTTACTCACTAATATCTAGCTATTTACTCATAGTTGCAATTACCCATTTGTCTTTATTATCCTATAATCTATCACATCCCAAGAACCCGTCTCATTATTGTTATTTCGTATTGTTTACCACTGTTTGTAGTTGATAATAGCAACTAAAACCTCCCATTTGACATTCGTGTCATCCCCTGATTTGAATGATGTTTTTATTCAATACTTTTTATTCCTATGACTGATTTGAACACGTTCATACTTCCCAATTGACCCTTGAACACGTATCGCTCCCTGTGGGATTCGACCCCAACTCATTTAGTTGGGTTTTATACTGATTTACGATCGTTGAACACCTAGAATTGGATAAGGTATGCTTTGATAACATTATTAAATCAAAATGGCGCCGCTGCCGGGGAGTGGTGTTGTTTGAGATTTTTTTGGTGAAGTTTAATTTTTTTCTTTTTACTCATAGTTGAATCTACTTACTTTCAGTTTTGGTTTGTGTTGTTTGTCTAAAACATATGAAATATGTGTCAACAAAAGCAATGGTAGCCAAGTGGGCCACCAAGATGACATCGAAAATCTCAATAATATCAATGAGCCAAATGTTAATGACCCTAATCTAGTGGGTGGAGTTGGAGCCATTCGCTTGCCTCCAGCTGAAGGAAATATTGTGTTCCACATTACAAGCACCATGTTGCAACTCTTGCAATTGATAAGGTTGTTTGGCGGGTTGGCTCATAAGGATCCCCATGAGCATATAAGGAATTTTGTTGATGTTTGTGGTCCGTTCTCCTTTAAGAATATATCTCAAGAGTCGGTCCGGCTGAGGTTATTCCCATTTTGTCTAACGGGAGAAGCGTGCAAGTGGTTGGCTGAGTTGCCAAGAGATTATATCACTTCGTGGGAAGAGCACATTACCGCATTTCAAGTGCGATTTTTCCCCCTTCGAAGATGATGACTCTTCAGGACAACATTCAAAGCTTCAAGCGTTTGGAGGGTGAGACAATCCATGAGACTTGGCTAATATTTAAGAAGTTGGTGCTACAATGCCCAAGTCATGGATTGCCTGACAAAGTTTTGTTGCAATACTTTTACCGTATCCTTTATTCAGTGAACAAGGGAGTAGCTGATCAACTTTCTCCACAAGATTTAATGCAACAACCTTACGTTATTGCAGCCCAACTCTTGGATGGCATGACCAAGATTAATGAGCATGGTACACCCATGAAAATCAGGTCTCCCCTCTCACTTTTAAATTGACGAAAAAACAGATTGAAAAAGATTAAGAGAGGGACCAAAGCATGGCAAAGATGATGATTCAGCTGGACATTTTGGCCAAGAACGTCATGGGTGCTAGTACTAGGAGTGTAAATGTTGTCAGTGTTGGTGATGTGAAACCCGAAGAAGCCAAGTTTGAAGCGATGTACAACAATGAAGTAAAATTCTTAGCCAACCAAGGAGGTGGTTATCGTGCAAACTACCCAGGGCCGGGGGGTAACCAAGGTTGGAATAGAGATGAGGGCAGGAGAGATCGTGATAGAGAGTGGCGTGATCGTAATGCCACTTGGAAGGAAATACATGGGGAGAAGGATAGGTATGTTCCTCCCTACGAGCATCAAAAGCCCAAAGATTCTGAGGGTGGTCGGGCAGTGGATATGCTCTCTCGTATTCTCAATAAGGTTGAAGGGTCTGATAAAATTTTAAAGGAGATGAAGGAAGATGCATCGACCCTTAACCAGATGGTGACCTCTTATTCCGTCTCTATCAAGCAGTTGGAGACCCAAATGAGTCAAATTTCATCTCATTTAAACCCGAGACAACAAGGGGGCTTGCCTAGTGATACTATGGAAAGCCCCAAGAATGAAGTTTGAGTGAGGACTTGGGTCGTGCCACGACGTTAACTAAGGCACTGCTTGGGAGGTAACCCAAGTTTTTATTGATTTATTTTTGTTTTTGGAATAATAGTGTGTTGATTGTGCAGGTTGAAGTGTAGAACGTGTTTGAAAAGTGCAGGTTGGCGAGCAAAATGTCCACCCGGTGAATCACCAAAGAGGTTGGCGAGCCCGACTTGGACCGTTGTTGGGCTTATGAAATTATTGAGATGGAGTCTGTAAAACTCGACGGGCCCATATACAAGTCGGCGAATCACCGAACAGGTCGGCGAGCCCGACTTTATCCGCTGTTTGGATCCCCACATTAACTGGAGGTCCTGTAAAACTCGGTGAAGCAAGTAACCACTCGACGAGTGGTTTGGCGAGGAAAAATAACATCACTAAAAGGGCGCGAACTGAACGGTTTTAAAAATGCCAAAGGTTTAAACTTTCAAATTCCTTCACATTTCCTCACTTTTTAACTTCATACAATCACACATGTACTATATATTTCCTATATTTTTGCATCTTCTTACTTTTTGGTCGTTGATCTTGTGTTCGGAGTTGGAAATCTTTGCCACCTAGCATTTCAAATCGTAATTCGACATTAAAGGTTGATTTTCCGAACCCCAAACTCATTAATAGCGGTTAAACTGTAATGCATTGTTATAAATTGTGTTGATGTGTGCTGGGTCTCTCTAAATTCATATATGTGTGCTTGTTTGCCTATTTTAATTTTAAAATAATTCCTTAATTGCCTAAGTTGTTCATTTCCCAAATTTTGTGCTCTAAAATTGATCATAAATTATAGGGTTGTGCTAATTTTTTGTTGGATCTATTCAGGTGACGTCTGAGTAACCTAAATTGTGCTAAATGACGTGCTTTGCCCAATGATGAAATATTTGACGTCATTCTTAAGGGCTAAAGTCGTCAAATGGCCAACTTTTGCCAAACCAAGGGAAGTCTGAGTACCCCAGTGGCATGGGTCTAATGGGTCTAAGATTAATTGAGAAGGTGTGTGGCTTGATTTTGTTTTGGGGGGCTGTGGGGTTGATTTTGGAAGTTGGGGTTGAGAATAGGCACGTTGGGCAGTTTGGCGAGCTGGGTCGAGCTGGCCGAACCATTCGGCGGTTCGCTGGAATTCCCCTAGTTCACCTTTAATTTCATACTTTGATTGGTTTTGATTTTGTAATTTTCGGCGAGAAGCCTGAGCTCATCGAGTTCACTCGGCGACTCACGAAAGTCTTATTGATCACCCTTTTTGTGCCCCTAACCCCTAAAACACACTGTGATTTTCGGTGGGCTAATCTATGCTCGCTGAATGATGTCAGTGATTCGCCGAAAGACCCTTCTCATCGCCGACATGCCCTTTTTCTGGGAAAATTTTGAGCTAATCCTTTCGGTGAGCCCTATCTAGCTCGCCAAAGTGATTCGGCGACTCGCCGATCGGTTCGACGAGTCTTTCTGCAGCTTATTTTCTGAACTTTTCTTGAACTGTTTCTAACATTTTCCAATGTGTGTTGCAGATATGGCTACACCAAAAGTAGCAGGTCGAGACATGCCACCCCGCAAGAGGGCAAAGGAAATCACCATAAATGAGGATATAACTGCATCCCAAGCAAGGGTGACAAAACTTCCTACCATCGGTGGGAAGGGAAAAGGGAAAGGCAAGGCACCTGCTTCTGCATCACCAGAGGTCAGCTCCGACATTGATGGCATAGATGCCACTCACCTCACTACTTCTGAAAGTGAGGGTAAGCACCAGGACCCTCAGGCTGCCATCTCTAAGACTAAGGATGATGAACTACTATTGGCCCGTAGAGTTGAACTGCGCTACAAGAGGATGCATGCTCCGTCTAGGATCCAAGTACCCCAGACTACTACTCCTCCTACCCCAAACCAGGCTGTGGTCCCTGCACCACCTGCACAAGGTCCTCCTACCTAGTCCATGAACAGACTAAAGGCCGAGGTATTGAGGACAATCATCGAGGAGGAGAGACTATATACAGATGGAGTGATAGATAGATATCCATAAATCTATCGCACCTTCAGGTCCCACAAGTTTCAGATCTTTACAAAACCCCGTGGCCCTTACATTGCCAATTGGGTCCTAGAGTTTTACACTGCCTACAGAGCTCTAGTACCTCAAGGAAAGAGGAAGGTTGCAGCTTTCCAACCGATTGACTATGTGGTCGTCAGGGGCAAGAGGGTAAAATGTGAAAGTGATGACATCAACGCAGTTTTGGAGTGCTCCAGCAACATCTCAGATGACTATCAATATATGATCAAGACAAAGTCACTGGAGACTTTGAAAAAGTGGCTGGCTCCTATGATATCTGATGGTACTCCTCGGTGGTTGGAGGCTGGAATGCCCATAGAAAAGAAAGACCTCAATGTAGAAGCGAAGTACTGGTTTGGCTTTATCTGCAGCACTATCATGCCATCCCAGAATGAGTCTATTCTTCGCCACACGAAGGCAGCCTGTCTAGGTTGCATCATCGATGAGAGCAGTCTCAACTTGGTTATGATTATTGGCCAAGAGATGGCCATGAGGTCTAGGCAGTGTCAGACTTGACTTCCGTTCTCGGTGTTGATCACCGAACTGTGCAGATAAGCCCGAGTGCTCCGTGATGGGAAGACGGATACGGAAGTGATTCCTATTTCCTGTACCGAAGGATGAGGCTAAGAAGAAGAAGGCAGCCCCAGTGGACTCCTCCTCGGTTGTTGATACTGACACACTACCTGCATAGGCAATATTGCCTACTCCGGCCCCTGGGCCTTCAGGTATATCTAGTGTTGCTCCTTCCATGACTCCGAGTTCCTTTTTCGCTTCCTTACCGCCTAGGTCTGGTACTAATGTTGTTGCTGCTTCTTGACCCCCACTCATCCAGGCTATATTACTATGGATGGGCAGCTAGCCCATTCTGCGGATAGGCGTTCCTCCAAACTTGAGGCCACATTTCTCGGGATGATAGAGAGGGACCTTACTGCTGCTATGACACCCCTTAGTGTATCTATTAATGCCCTTATGGCAAGGATAGCAGCGTGTGAGCGAGGCTCGGGGGCCACTGATGAGGTGATGGCCCTGAAGGACGTGGACCAGCTGAAGCCCACAAATATGTCCATGATATTCGGGACTATGGAGATCCCCGACATGCCAAATGATATGGATGTGCGTCCAGCTACCACCGGAGATGAGGTTCGAGTTGAGGAGGTGGATATTGATGAGTCCGAGGATGAGACTGATGAGGAGCAGATTGGTGTTGATGAAGAGGCTACTTATGAGGGTCTTACAGCGATTGAAGAGGCTATGGTGGAGTCAGCTATGCAGAATTCTTTGGCAAATACACCCATGGAAGACCCTAGTAGAGCCAGTGTTGCTGCAGTTACACCGAGCAGTGATGCCCAAGATCAGAGTGTTGCATCGGGCACTGATGCCTCGACAGATGGAGCGAATATGTAGATAGTACCCTTCTTTAGCTCTCTCTCTGTCATTTTTATTGACTTTTTATTATTTTTGTTGCATTTGAGGACAACTGCATTTTTATTTGTAGTGGGTGAGGTATTTCCATACCTATCTCTTGTGACTATTTTTTGTATATATTGTTGGGTTTTTGTGTTTAAATTGTGTTTTGATAATGTGTTGTGGATGTTTGAGCTTATGGCTCTTTGTTTTGAATGCAAATGGTTTTTGATCCTTTCTAAGAAATTTGGCACCTCTTGTGTGTGATTGTGGTTGTTCTTGTGCAAATTTGAGTATTGGTCATAATCAATACCGATGACTTGAATAGTGCTCTTAATCAAACAAAAGTGAATGCGCGGCTACGATGAGGCCAAATGAAGTTGCATAGACAATGTGTGAACTTTGTGCATCTCGTTGTAACTAGACGATTTATCAAATGAGTCTATTGTGATGAACATTGCACACTAGCGAAAGTGTGGAGTCTTGTTTAGTATTGGTGTCAATGCCTTGTGTGATGAGCTTACTGTGAACCTTGTGTGATGACACCTAGAATTTGCCCCGTTGGTCCAGTTGACTAAGTGATGCAAACTCTTGAAATGATCTTAGGAACCAATTTTGAAGAGTGAAACAATTTTGACAATATACCTCTTTTGTGTCCAACCTTGTGAGATGTGTGAACCTTGCTTGAACCCCATTTGAGCCTTGTCCTTTTCTTGGAAGAACCTTGAGCAAATGTGACCCCTCTTTATCCATTAACCCATAATCCTCATGAAGTGTGGTTTGTTTGAATAGCCAACTTAGGCCAAAAGTCTAAGTTGGGGGTGTGGTGAAAAGAGGAGGTAAATCAAGAAGTATGAAGAATTCCCCCTTGATCCATGGATTTGAAAAGAATGGAACCCCTCCATATAAAAAAAAAGAAAGAAAAAGAATTACAAAGTTGTTAAATAAAGTTGTGAAAGTTGCAAAACAAATGGGGTGTCCGGTATTCCATTGGAAGTTGAATAATGGGGTGAATTTTGGGCATGAGTGAAAATGCTGAAAAAAGGAAAGGAAAGTGATGTTCGCACCACATTTCATGAGGACAGCAGCCACTGAGCCTAAATGACCATACCTTTACACTCAGCCCCGTTACAAGCCTTGAAAAGACCTTTTCGATCTTGAGTGAGCTTAAACGAATGTTGATTGGAAAATAAGGGCAAACATAAGGGTGAAGTCATGCATGTATTCATCTTTGTGAGTGTGAGAGTTGTTTGTCATTCCGGAGCTATAAATTGTTGAAGAATTGTGTGTGAATATGGAATCATCTTTGTTGTGAGGGAATTTGAGTACCTTTGTTGTGCTTGAACTTGCATTTGAAGCAAGTATTATGAACTTGAGAATCTTTGATAATGTTGAGTCACAACTTATATCTTTGAGTGCACAATTAATCCTTGCATGAGTAAGTTGAGTCTTGTTGTGTGCATCCATGATTGAGTCTTTTGTAGCACTGTTTAAGACATCCTTTTTGAACTGCTGAACTTGAGTTTTACTTGAGGACAAGCAAAAGTTTAGTTCGGGGTGTTGATGAGTCCAAGATTTGGACTCATTTAGGACTTTATTTGTATAGATTTAGTGTCCTCAAAAGCTTATTTTGTGCCAATAACTGATGTAAACCCTTGATTTCCAGGTATATGGATTGAGGAATAAAGCAAGGACACTAATTTGCAAAAAGGGAACAAAGCGAACTGACAGAAAACAGAAAAGCAAGCATGGTGATCTCAAAGTCCACTTGGCGAGTCGCTGAATGGCTACTTGACCTCCTAAAGTTCCAGTGTGTCAAGCCCTGAAGGAAAGAATCAAGTTGGCAAGAGAAAGGAGCAGTTGGCGGATCGCCGAGTGGTTCCGCGATGCAGTGCTAGATCGCCAAAAGTTATAGACCTTGAGGGTACTGAATGCCAAGGCAGAAGGGTGATGGAAGTGACCAAAGGGTGGCTCGTCGAGTGGTGCAGTGAGCCCAACTTACTTCGTCGAGTGACTCTTCGCAGCCAATTTTGGTGACTATAAATACATTTTTGAACATTTCGTTTAGTATCTTAGGTCATATATTTTTAATCTATTTTTCGAGTTTTGAACTGTGAGACAACTTTTCTCTAGTTTTCCTAAGCTTTGAAGAATTGAAATTTTTCACTTTTGAGAAATTGGAAGTGGGTCTTTGAGATTCTTCGAATTGGAGCATTGTAAGGACGAATCTACTTTTACCCAGTTGATGGATAATCAATTTGGTAACGATTTTTACCTTTTTATGATGTCTAGCTAAAACCTCAATTCTTGGGGTGTGATTATGTGACTATGGGCTGATTTAGTTCATGGGTATTGCTAATTGTTAGTTCAAATGCTATTTAGAAGTTAGTTTAATCATTAATTGTGGTTTAATTTAAGAATTGTAGTTGCAAATGCAGTTCTAACTTTGTGTTCTTGGCTTACTCGAGAGAGAGAGGTTTTAGAACTATGGTTTTTGATTGATGGTCAGTGGGTATTGGGTTGACCTGGGTTCAGCTCGAGAAAGTGAATCCTAAACCCAATCCCACACATTCAACTCGAGAGAGTGAATGGACTAAGGTGTGGGATGTTCTTAGTTTGCATGCTTGTTGATATTCAAGAGAAATCAACTTGATGCGGGATAAAATGTTCGAGAGAAAGTTTATCTCCCTTATAGCCTAGCTTACTCACTAATATCTAGTTATTTACTAATAGATGCAATTACTCATTTGTCTATATTAGCCTATAATCGATTTCATCCCAAGAGCCCGTCTCATTATTGTTATTTCGTATTGTTTACCATTGTTTGTAGTTGATAATAGCAACTAAAACCCCTCATTTGACATTCGTGTCATCCCCTGATTTGAATGATGTTTTTAATCGATATTTTTTATTCCTATGACTGATTTGAACACGTTCATACTTCCCAATTGACCCATTGAACACGTATCGCTTCCTGTGGGATTCGACCCCAACTCATTTTGTTGGATTTTATACTGATTTACGATCGTTGAACACCTAGAATTAGATGAGGTGTGCTTTGATTACGTTATTAAATCAGTACATCATAGAGAATTCCTTATCAAGAAATTTGGAGTGTAAATTAGCTCATTTGCAATAGTAAGAACAATTGGGTAGATTGTACCACCATCTTAATATAAAGCTTTGTTTATCAATTATCGCAATTAAACTCAAGTATTAAAGAAATCAAGAGTTAACACGCAATCTAGGGGTGCGGGGATTGGAAATTGATGTCACATATTGGTGATTGTATTGCACTATAGTGATGAACATTCATGAATAGACTAAGTCATTTTCATTGACGCAAATTATTCTATTCTCTCTTTCAAGAATAGGGAAAATAGATCCAACTCATAACCTCTCTCTAAAGAAAGCTACCGTCATCAAACCTAAATTGCTATTCTTGAACTAACTACCCATTTCAATCAATCTCTTTCCATCAGCAACCAGAGATTAGAAGTAGGAATTAAGTTTGCAACATTAACCCTTGAGTTAACCCCATGGTAATTAGACCTAATTCATGCATGAACATTAACAAAATAGAGCATGGAAAAATACCCACTACATTAAATCAACACCCAACCCCATTTGAGAACCCCTATATCTTGAGGTTTTAGCCACCCATCATAAAACGTAAAGAAATCATACCTTCCGTGAAATCAGTCATGGGTAACATGAAATTCGACAATTAAAACTGAACCCACTTTGAATTCAATCTTCATATTCTGAAATTCATATTCCAAATTGTAAAACTCCCAAAAGCTAAAAAAAAAGTGTTCTTAGAATCTCTCTACTCAAAAGCTCTCAAAACTCCCACAAACTCTACTAAAAAAACTTAATTATGAAAACTCTCCTAAAAATTATATCCTTTGGGCAATATATACTTTCCCAAAATTTGGCCCAAACATCAACTATGCGACTAACTCGGTGACATTACTCAGGTCTGCCAAACTTACTCAGCGAATCGCCCTTCACTCCTCATCTCACCTTGTAATGCTCTAGGCTTCAGATGTATGAACCTCAATTTGTGAACTCAATTGAGTCAGTCTTTCACATTCAGCAAATCGCTAAATACCACCTTTGTCCATCTTTCGAGCATTCAGTTTTTGCACTGTAGACTCTTGCTTTGGATGATGTGAATCAGGACCACCATTTTCACTTGGCACATCACCTTCTTTATTAGAGTTCGCCGACCTTTTTTAGCAGATAAAAGTGCCATGCACTGTCAATTTGGGCGAGGTCGTACTCAATTGGCGATTCGCCATTCATGTTAGGCGATCAACCATGCTCACTTTACACTTCTTTTTGTATTTTTGGCCGTTCTTTCAAACATCAGTCCTTGCCTTATCTGATTGTCATCATAACTGCAAATCATCAATATTCGATTAGAAAAAGACAAAGTTAGGAATTGAGAACACTAAATTATTGAGTTAAATGGACCTCAAATGAGTGCAAATCTACCACTCATCACCCTCATCAGTATCTCATCGGTAATAATCTCACCTGTCACAACCCAAGGGTACCCTGATGAGTCCACAAATTGGACTCATTTAGGGCTTTATTTTAATATAAATAGTGTCCTTAAATGCTTATTTGGTCTAATATATGATGAAAACACTTAAGTTTCAGGTATTTGAAGTTTGAAGGAAATCATGGACACTACTTCGCAAGAAGAAACGAAAAGGCTGAAAAGAACAAGAAAATGAAGGCCTGAGGATCGCTGAGTCCACTTGGCGAGTCGCCAAAGGGTCTCACTTCTCCTTTTATTCCAGTGTGCTGAGCCTGAAGGAAAGGATCAAGTCGGCAGAACAAGTGAGCAATCGGCGCATCGCCGAGAAGTTCTGCAAAGTAGTACTATATCGCCAAATGATCCAGAGCACGACGATGCCGAAGTATGGTGCAAGATGGTGTTGAACTACACCAAAGGGCGAATCACTGAATTGATCGGCGATTTCGACTAATGTCGCCGAATGATCGGTCGTAACACAGATTTTTGAAAACTATAAATACTCGTTAAGAGTTATAGCTTAGTATCATATTTTAATAGGAGAGTTTAGTATTATCAATTTTTCAATATAGAACAATTAATAGAATTTTAGTACTTCTTCTTTGAGTTTGAGAGGGTTTTGAAACTTAAATAAGAAGAGGGTTTAATCTCCAAGGATTTGGCCTTGGGTCTCTTGGATTATTCATTCTTGGCCTGTGACAAGACTTAAATCTTCATACCCATTTGAATGCAAGCTCATTTAAGTATAAATTTCTATCTCTTGATGTGTGGCTAAAAACCCCAATTCTTGGGGTGTGATTTAGCAAATATGTGTTGAGATTATTGTTGGGTTTTGCTTGCTGATAGGTTAGATGTATTTTAATGGTGATTTCACCTAGCGGTTGTGGTTTAACTTAATGGGTTTGTAGTTGCAAATACAAAACCACCCATGTGTTTTCGGCTTGCTCGAGAGAGAGGTCGCGAAACCAAGATCAATGGCCTAAGGAGTAAGTCGACATGAGGTTCTGCTCGAGAGGGTGAGCACTAGTCCCATATCCTAACACTCAGCTCGAGAGAGTGAGTGGGGTAAGGCGTAGGCTGGCCTTCATACGGCAAATGGGTGGCCGAGAGGAACCCATTTGAAACGGGGTAAGTTTCCCGAGAGGGAACTTATTTCCATCTAAAGCTTAGCCTAGTCACTATTATCTTGCCAATTTCCTATCGAAAGCATGTACCTAACGATTTATACCAATATGTATTGCGGTCACATCCCAAGAATCCCCTCTCATTTATAGATTTCTTTGTTAATTCTACAGTTTTTGCTATACTTGTGACAAAACCCCCAAATTGATATTTGACACTTTTGTGTCCCCCTTTAATTTACAATGTTTTTAATCGTTAATGTCTTTATCTACGACTAGTTAGAACTTAATTTTATTTTTCTATTAATTCTCAAAACCATTCCCTTGGGACTCGACCCCAACCCTTGGTTGGGTTATTATACTATTGCACGATCGTAGACACTTGCATTGGAAGTTGTGTCATTGATTGCGTAAACATCATACCCGTAGACGTAACATGCCACATGGAATCCCGAAAGGGACCCAAGTAAGCCACTTAGCTTATCATCATCACCTAAGTATAGAATAATAAAGAATAAACACAATTTCAAGTCTTTAAGAAATCTTTCATAAAAGTAAAGCGGAAGTCTAGACATAGTCTCGATAAGCCATCTACTACAATTGGAGTCTCAAAATACTAGGGTCACAGCCCTTACGATAGAGAATATGAAAATGTCTAGTACAACTAAAGAAATGGAACAACAATAAATCTCTTGTCCACGGATCCATGAGGACATACCACAAGCTTTTAGAGTAGTCAACCCAAGCTTGAACTAGAAGGAATCACCTTAAATGCCGGAACCTACACCTTGTACAAAAATATAGAAGAAATATGGGTTAGTACAAAAATGCACTAAGTATGACAGCTATGCATGAAAACCATTTAAGATGCTAAAAAGGGACAATTTAGTTGAAAACTATGCATTTGATCAGGTTTATGAACTATCATAGAATCAAGTGCAAAAGCATAAGATGCATACATATTCAACATATTGATCATCTCATCATAAAGGAAACAAACCATAAGAACCATCAACGCAACCATGTGCAATGTATGGATAAGGTCCCATACCCCTATCCACACTAAGGAATACTCATTAAGTGATTATAGTTCATAACTCCAATTCTAGTTCACTATATCATAGTGGGATTAGCTTTAACCGACATAGACCATGAGAGCTTAAGCATGGAATCTGGTGTCTACGCCACACCGAAAAGGGGTTGTCCTACTTGCCCAAGGTAGAACTAAAACTCTTAGCTTACGTGGATCTACTAGCTAAAGACCTATGTGGGCACATAGTTTATGGGATATGGAGATTGATTCTAGAAACCAAGACTCAACTATGGTAGAAGGTTTCGATCTCATGAGACAACTACTTAGGGAGCCCGGACTCAACTAGTGTAAAAGGAACACATTTGGGAAGTCAGACTCAACTAGTGTAAAAGCTTCCATCTCATAGTCATATCCACTCGGTGCTAAGCATCAACTCCCATTGAGTTTATATTAAGTATTGACTTAAGTTGATAATTAAAGAAGAATGTCTTGACACTCAACCAACAAACTCATACTATAGCTCCTAGATTCAATAGGTGAGACTAGTCTTCAAACTTAAGAATCATTACATGTGACAAACCTTTCACATTGCATTATATTCATACCTAAGTGTGTATATGAGGATAATCATCCAATCAACACAGCAATTAGATTATAATGTAGTTACTTTACTCACAAAGCAATCCAATTGTATACCCACAAGTCTCATACATATGGTCAATTCTCATATTTTTCCCTTCAAGGCTATAGATACCAATAAATCTAGAATTACTACATTAGATATAGATGGTAACATGATTCAATGAACTAAACTATTATAAGAACAATTCCATAATTACTACAATTCACCTAATTCACAAACCACAAACTAGGGTTATGGGGAAAGCATGGATTCATGGGGGATTTTCTCATAAAATCCTTGATAATAAACAATTCAATCATAATATACATTAACTAAATCAATGAAAACGTTTTGACAAGAATTCATGGCTTAGAATAGAAACCCTAGGTTTTGTTGGAGACTTTATCTACTTTGAAATAGAAGATTTAAGGACTCCATGGTTGAAAGGTTAACCATGAATGAAAGCCACCATACCTTAGGGAGATTTTACACACGAAATTGGAGAGAAAAGGTTGCTTCTTGATCCTTAGACTTAACCTTGTTCTTCTTATTCAATGGGGTTTCTAGAGAAAATATTTGGAGAGGTTTTGATTTGGTTTTGGGAATTTATGATTATGACTTTAGATGGGTTATTTTAGGTGGGAAAATACTTATATATTCCTTTAAAATAAGCTTAAAATGATACCACATAACTGTTAATTAATTAGGAAATTACTAAAGAGCCCCCACACTCAACTGCCAAAAGGCAGTTTCAGGGGTGATCCACGATTGGGGACCCATGGACCGTGGGTGGGACCACAGCCCACGCTGGTCATTCATGGTTTGCTTCAGAGAGTTTCCATTTGGGTCCTTGACCTACAGAGGCAGGCCACAAGGCGTGGACCCATCCACGAGGTGTGGGTCCTGCCCGTGGCAACTGCCTTAGGCAGATTCCAAGGAGGCTTCACCCACGCTACTCCTCTACGGGGTGTGGGTTGATCTACGTGGCATGGAACCCTCTCATGGGTCACTTCCTGGCAAACCTAAGGGTCTTTTCCCCAAGGGCTCAAGGTTGGTCCTTGGGGTTTAGGCCTTGACTTCCTAGCACCAAACCATAAATTTTAAGGTAACTTTAAGACTCTAATTCTTACGTCAAGCTTTAACTTAGCCTAGTTAGTTTTAGGTTAGCTACTAGTTTAGTCATGAATTTTCTGGAATGTTACATCACCCACATGTATGTGCTCTCTGTCTATGTTCCTGCCTACCAAGACTACCTTGCCATGGCAAAGGACAGACTCGTTCTGCAACTACATTATGTTACTGCTGATGAAGCCAAACCAGTATCTTGCCACCACATTCAAATCCTTCTTATCAACCTGCACTCATAACGGATATTATCGAAAATAATAAAAATAAAAGAAAAGACTTAGGTTGCCTCCCAAGAAGCGCCTTATTTAACGTCGTGACATAACATAGTTCTCAATTTCTCAATAATTCACTAGGCAATGTTCCCTTTTGCCTTGAATTTAGATGAGTGGATATTTGGCACAATTGAGTCTTGAGCTGTTTGATAGACACCGAGTAAGAAGTCACCATTTGAGATAAAATGGAGAAGTCATTTTTGAATTCCTTCAACACTTTATCGGATTATTCATCCTTGTTGAAGATCCTTGTAAGCATATCCTCAATGCGACTTCCTACTACCCAACAGGTTCTTTTGGATGTGGATGATCATGGGGAGGCACGTACCTATCTCTTTCCATCTCCGTATCTATCTAATTTCTACCCCACCAATCTTTCCAACCACCATCTCTATCCTTGTTCCAACCTTGGTTCCTACCTTGTCATTGATAATTGGTGTGGGAACCCCATTTCATTTACCAAGTATTGAACTTCCTCATTATATAATGCCTCAAACTTGATGTCATCCGAGCACTGCCCATTGTTGGTTCCAACCGCATTTACTATGATATGTTTAGACAAACAAATCAAGTTGGGTCATCATTTTTGCCATGTTTTCATCTCTTTCATAATCCTTCTCGATTTTCTTTTGCTCAAACTAAATTGAAGAATAGGCACTAAGTCCTCTCTAGTGTACCATGCTTGGTTGACCTTGGTCATGTCATCTAGCAATAAAACAGCCACATCGTACGGTTTTCTCATCAATCCACCTTAGACTAACTGATCAACCACACCTTTATTGACTGAACCAAGGCTGCAATAGAATTATTGTAGCTGCAAATTGTTCGGAATGCCATGTGTTGGACATTGACAAAGTAACTTTTTGAACCTTAGCCACGTCTCATGTAGAGTCTCACCTCCAATACGTTTGAAATTTGAATATGGGTTCGAAGTTTAACCATCTTCGAGGGTGGAAAGAATATCTCCAAGAAGCCATCATTTAGCTCCTCCCACGAACTGATAGAATTATTTGGCAATTCAGCCAACCATCTTGTAGTCTCTCCTGTTAAAAAGAATGATAATAACCTCAACCTTACGGACTCTTCAGACATATTATTGAACACAAATGGTTCATAAACCTCTATAAAATTCCTAAGGTGGTGAAGGTGTTCCTCATGAGCTAGTCCCCAAAAAAATCCTTTTAGTTGGAGCAATTGTAGCATTGTTCTGGTAATGTGAAACACAACCTTGTTGGATGTGGGAGGCATTCAGCTCATGTGGCTTGAATGACATTCATTTCCATGTCATTCAAATCACCCATGTTGTCATTTTGACCATAGTTACTGTCGTTGTCACTACCATGATCACTTATTGTATAAGACTTGTAAATCAGCCAACAACATGAAACAACAATCTACTACAACTAAACAAAATTAAATCTAATTTCTTAATTAGAATTCTCAACCACCACTCCCCTGTAGCGGTGCCATTTTAGATAACGCTCAAATGTCCTCCTTAAAACTAATTAAAAGGGACATCGATCGTAGTCAATAAAAAATTCAATAAAGAGTCGGGGTCAAATCCTAAAGGGAATGATCTATCGTAGAGAATTCCTATCAAGAAATTTGGATTGCAAAATTGCTCATTTGTAATAGTAAGAATAAGTTGGTGGATGATTCCACCAATTTAATAAAAAGATTTGTTTATCAATTATCACAATTAAGCTAAAATTTCAAAGAACTAAAGAGTTAACAAGTAATCTAAGGGTGTGGGAATTCGAAATCAATGTCACGTAGGGCTAATTATGTTGCTATATAGTGATGAACATTCATGAATAGGCTTATTCATCTTCATTGACGCTAATCATCTTTCGATCTCAAAACATCTATGCGTAGAATCTCCTTTGGATCTAATCTAATTGCCAATCTAAATAACTCAATACCTTACTCTGTTCTCTCTTTCGATGCAAAAATAAGACAAATAGATCTAACCCATAACCTCTATTTTCAAGAAGTTTAAATACATCAAACCTAAATTGCTAGTATTGGACTGATTAGCCATTCCAACCAATCTCTTTCGAGAATCAACCAGAGATTGGAAGTAAGAATTAAGTTTGCAACCTTAACCCAAAATTAACCCCATGCTTATTAAAAAAATCATGTATGACCATAAGCAAATTAGAGCATAGAACAATACCCAATACATTAAATCAACACCCAACCCCATAATTGCACCCCTAGACCTTGGGTTCTAGTGACCCATCACTAAAATTAAATAGATTATACCTTCCATGAAAGCATCCATGGGTAACATGAAATTAAGAAATTACAAGTAAAACCACTTTGGAATCCAGGGAGATGCCAGTTCAGGTACCGTTCCATCCTGGTCCAAATCCGTTCTGGCTTGTACCGGTGAGGGCCGTTAACTAGGGGTATCGGGAGGGGTAATGGGACGGAAACTGGGTTTTACCTGTTAGTCCCGGTCCGGTAACTACCGATTCGTCTATTTTTAAAAAAAAAATTGTAAATTTAAATTAATAGAGCCGTTGGAAGGCCGTTGGGCAACGGGTATTGGGTCCCACCCAATGGCTCTTTCACCCCATAACTCCCCAAAACACCCCCTACCCCCCCACCCCCCCAAACTTTTTTTAATACCCCAAACTTTTAAAATTTATATTTTTATCCTTTTTTTAACTATAAATACCCCCAATCTTTCATTATGTTTACTCACACAAATATTCTTCATCTTCTACTCTCTAAACTCTCAAAAGTCTCAAGTCTCTATTCTCTTATTCTCTTTTAAATTACAAATTATATTAGTTTGAAAGATTTGGTGGATTACGAATTTAGTCTTTGGAGTTTCAAAATTCAACTTTCAATTTTCGGCTTTCGGTCATACACGTCTACTTTTTAGACGTTTGGTACATTCGTTCCAACTCACTTTTCATTTAGTTATTTATTTGTTTGTATTTAATTATTTATTAATTTATTTATTTATTTTGTGGGTAATTAGTCTCTAGTCTCTACTTATTTAGTTATTTATTTGTTTGCATTACATTTTCGTATTATATATAGTTTACTCACTTTTTATATTTGAATATGTCTTGTAAAAAATATCTTGACAAAGGTAAAACAGCCATAGTTGATTCAGTCACTAATTTATTTACCTCAAATTTCAAGAAAAATAAAAAAACGGGTAGTTCTTCTAAATCTAAAACTATAAAAGCTACCACTACACCATTTTAGGCCTACGACCACCCCAGTAAAGTGTAGCCTAAACTAGCAAAAAGTGTGACCTTTGATAAAAGGCTACACTTTTGGATTTTAAGCAACGCTTTTTAGGGGGTGGCCTAAAGAAGCGTAACCTTTGACATTAGGCAACACTTTTTAAATGTCGCCATCACGGCTACACTTATAAAGCTTAGCCAAAGAGGTATAAGGGCACGCTTTGTAGTGATGCATTAGCGACACCTTTTTTTAATTATACTACACTTAAAAGAGTTGCCTTTGCTTTGTTATTGGTCACACTTAAAAAGTGTTGCCTTTTATATCTCATCTAGAGCAACACTTATAAAGTGTAACTTTTCTTATGTACAAGATAACATTGGACATCCTACAGCAACACTTTTGAAGTGTGGCAAAGTTGTGTAGAATTTTGTAGCCACAATTTTCTATTTTTAAGAATAATAATTTTTATTTGCATATATTCAATAATCACATAATTAAATATACAAGTGACCTAAAGCACAAAATTAACTAATAATTAAATCGAAGCTATATATTTCAAATAAACTTCAAGAAACATGTCTTGTACAACCAATACTTAGAAAGTGATTGCTTAAAGATCTCTACTATCAATAAATTCCACAAAACCAAATGCATTCAAACATATAT